>JADRCD010142320.1:0-13464 GCA_019843815.1 Montemys delectorum | reverse complement strand
AGAGAGAGAGAGAGAGAGAGAGAGAGAGAGAGAGGACAAGAGAGAGAACTTAGAAATTACTACTATAAATTGGATGTCTCCATCAAATTACTCCACTCAGAGTTCAGGAACCTTCACGGAAAAATAGGAAAAAAGAATGTTAAAGTCAAAAGAGGTGGATGACCCAAGAGAACTAGGCTTACTAAACCAAATAAGGAATGTTCATATGAATTCATAGATACTGGAGCAGAAACCACATAGGATACATATACATACTATCTGTATGTATATGCATATTATACCATACACACACACACACACATATATATATATGTGTGTGTGTATGTACATATATGCGTATATATAATTTTAAACTTATTTATTGGTTTTATTTACTTATTTAGATCCTAAATGTTGCCTCTTCCAAGGCCTTCTCTCATAGTTCTTCCCTCCTCCCTTTCTCTTTTTCCTCTGAAAGGGCAGCTCTAACCCATTCCTCAAACCTGGTGCATCAAGTTTCTGCAGAATTGGTACATCCTATCTCTCTGGTGTCACATGTGGCAGTACTCTGCTATATATATGACCCTAGTCAGACCCTGTATGCTCTTTGATTGGTGGCTCTGACTCTGGGAGCTTCCAAGAATCCAGGTTATTTGACACTGTTGGTCTTCCTGAGGGGTTGCAATCTCCTTGAGGGCCTTCTATTCTTCCTCTAACTCTTCTACAGTCCTCTGTTAAAAGTTTGTCTGTGGGAATCTGCATCTGTCTCAGTTACCTGGTTAGTAGAGCCTCTCAGAAGGCTGTTATACCTGGATTCTGTCTGTAAGCACAATGTAGGTGTATTAGTAGTGTGAAAGATCCCTATAATTTACAGACAATTCAGCCAGTTGCTCCTAAGAACACAAACATTTTACAGTCATCTATTAGGCTATTCAAAGTGGCTTGAATCCCTGACTAACTGTCCATTTCTACCTAACCATTTCTGATTTTGTCCCTTGATTTGTATCTACACTCTTGTTCCTAGAATCCACTTTCTTCCTGCTAGTGTGGCACCTCTATTTTCTGTTTCAGCCCTTTTGCCATCAGCTCCTTCTTTATTCTTGTGTGATACTTACAAGGGAGGTTCTCTCAACAAATGAAACCATTAGTAATTGATCTTTGTTTGATTTTATTTTAACACAAAACATCTCTTTGCAGCCCTCCGATTCATGTACTGACTATGTAGATCAGACTTGCCATGAATTCATAGATATCTGCCTATCTCTATATACAGAATTCTAGGATTAAATGTGATGTCCGTACCACCACACCATGCCAACAAGATCATTGGTAGCATGATGTATATATAGTTTTATAGCAACCTGACACAAGGTAAAGTAACCTGAAAAAAGGGATCCTGAATTGACAAATCATCTCCACATTTGGGCTGTAAAGAAGCCTGCAACGCATTTTTTAAATTAGTTATTGATGTGTGATTGATGTAGATAATTGTATGTGTTGTCACTCCAGTGCTGGAATTCCTAAATTTCATAAGAAAAAGCAAGCCAAACAATCCATGAGGAATAAGCCAGTAAGCAGTACCCTTCCATGGGTTTTGCATCAGTGCATGCCTTCCAAGGTCCAATCCTACTTGAGCTTCTGTCCTTACCTTTTCCTTCAATAATGAACAGTGATATGGAAACATAAGCCAAATATACCATCTCCACCACAAGCTGTTTTGTTCATGGTGTTTCATCACAGCAGTGATAACCCTGATGAATATAAGAACTCTTCCTCTTCCTCCTGTTTTTCTTTGTTTTCTAAAATTAATTCTAACCTGATATTTTAGTTCATAGTAGTATATGGTATGTATGTAAGTATAAATATGTTTATGTGTATATGTATGTGTGCATGTATATGCATGTTTATTTGTCTTTAGATATGTGATAGTGTGCACACATATAAGTGTGAGTGACAAATGTTTTCCAGCTTGCTATTTCTAAATTCTGGTTTTTTTTTCTTCCTAAAATGCATACGTATTGACCTTGGAGTCCACAAAAGAAATTTATCAAGTTTTTGAACCCGTTGAATAGTTCACTAGCCATATATTTGCACACCTATATGTATATATTCTCAGATCATCAGATAAGTTCCTATTTCAAATGATCACTTTCCATCCTTTCATTAATGTGCTTAGTGTATTTCTTTCTGAGGCTACACTCCCCTAAAGTAATTCTTGCCATGTGTTTTCCAATTCCTTCTTGCTGGTCATTAATCACAACTTAGTAGAGGCAAATAACTGGGCATTCTCATGCAGCAGCAGTTACCATTATTTCCTAACTTTTAAAAACTGACATGTATCAATTGTACATAACCAAAGGCTTCATAGAGTCATTTTATACTATTAAGTTGTATTCTTTGAGTATGATTATCTCCTTCTCAATGCATTTTATTTCTGGCCTTCTATCTCCTGATAGTTTCCTTGGTTATTGCATGCTCACCTGTAAGTTCTCTTCATATGTTTGAAGGATCAGTTTCTTGCTACCTTTCTTTTATCCTGTTTTTGGCTCTCTCTGTGCTGTGTTTCTGCCCATTTACTCTTAGTTCTCTTTTGTACCTGTTCTACTCAGTATTTAAGCAAGACCTTTCTGAATTGGTTGTTTCTTAAACGCTCACCAAATAGAGTTCCCTGTTCTTAAGATCACATGGCAAACATGGCTCTGTCAGGCCTGATCCTCTCGCCCATTCTCTCTCTCTTGCTAAAAGGTATTAGGTTACATTTCTAAAGTTAGCCACTGATGTATATGTACTTATATGGAAAATTCTTCCTTCTGAGGCTTACTATGAAAGTCTATCTATCAAAAGATTGAAGTTCAGCTCACCTAATTAACATACGCAAACAAAACTAAATATTTTATAGTAATATAGAGATTCTCATTTTTCCTTTATATGCTCTCATTTATGTGTGAGTCATCTTAATCTTTTCTCTATCTAGAGACAGTCTTTTCTTGTCCCTTATGTCAACAAGTACTCTCTTCTGCCTTTCGCTTTTGTTCTGTATAGGATTGAAAGGCAAAGATAAGACAGTGACATTATAATTTACCCTGAGGTCTGTCTCCAGCTAACTATACATTAAAACAGCTCATGGTTGCTGGAGCTTGATTTTTGTACCTGGCTACCCTGGTTTAGATCCTGGATATCGCTAATAAAGCACACATATTTGTCTGGGCCTTTCTAATTATAACTCTTGTCTGCCACATGAAGTTTCTTGCTCACAACTGTCTTTTTTTCCAAGTGCTATGATGACACCCATACATTGTGCCAATATATAAGATGTGTATGTATATTTAAGTTCCCTTTACAAAGGGTAATTAGATTTTGAAAAAAAAAAGTTGAATTCCAATCCTGCTTCAGAATTATATTCAGTAAGAAAGTATTGCTGAGTGACATATTAATAAACAGATAATTTAAGAGGTATTCGATTTATAAAAGACTGAGTTCCAGGCCAGCCTGGTCTACAGAGTGAATTCTATGACAGCCAGGACTGTACAAAGAAAACCTGTCTTGAAAAAACAAACAAAAAATAAATGATTTAAAAATGAAATGTTTAACATATATGCATATTATCAGCAATTCTATGTATTTATGGAAATTTTTGTAGGGCTTCCCAGATGACTGTTTGAAAGTGGCATTTCTTTTTTGTGTCTCGGGTGCAATTAATACTCTTAAAATATTTTGTTCAATACTAATATATGAATATTTGTGTTAGGAAAAATCCATTGCATTCTCTAAAATGATTTGCTATCTAAACATCATTATGGCTATCCTACCCAAAGTTCATATGCTTTCTATTTTTAAAAACACTAAGTTCTATTGTGCTGCCAACTTGAGGTGTAGGGAATCCATTTACAAGTGCTGCACCCAATAAGGATTAGAGCCAGTTCATCTGCTTTCATGACCCTGACATAATCACGATTGACTACATCTGGTGGCTAGGGGAAAGTGGTCATCACTCACACACAGGCTACCTCCTTGTATGCAGAGTGTTGGGCCAGTACTCACCTGCTTATCTGTAATCCCACCATTACATCTAGGTGCTGAACATGTTAGGTGCAAGTCAGGGACTTCTGAGAATTTCATCCCACAAGGTGCAGAGACAGATCTTCCACTCCCATCACCTAGGCCAGTTTTCCCAACAGCCATAGGTGGAAGGGAGCCCTGGAGAAGGGCATTACCCCCACACCCTCACTACTCATGACAGATAAGTGGTGGTGTCAGTTCTCTCACACTAATAACCTAAGGGCAGCTCACCCACATTTAGTGGAATATGGGTAGTCTCTAAGTGTAAGAATCCATGGAAAAATCCTGACTCATTTTCTTCAACAGCCAATTAAATAACAGTAGTCACTCTGATAATGCTTGGGCTACATGAGACTTGCTTCTAGCCATTCTGAGATGGGACTGGCTTGGTATAGTATAAGAAATATACAAGCAATAGCTGACCTTTGAAATTGATGATTGCATCTATGTTTAAATATTCATCAAATACTATTTCAATGCTGATTTACATTGCCAGTTGCTTATGTCATTAAGACTTTATCCAAGAAATATAAATTGCAGTATATCAGGGTATAAAATCATGGCTCTTCCTGTTATCCCCCTCCCTCCTGTAATAAAATTGAATGATAATACCAGTATGCCTAGTTTGATTATGTATGCTAGAAATAAATCCCAGGTGCTAATATATTCAAGTAAGCCTATTGACAACATCTGGCTGGTTATATGAAAACCTTAACAATAAAATATAACTATATGAACTTAACTCAAATGCCACACTACTGCTCAAAGTTTTTGTTCTCTGTTCTGAGTTCCTCTTTCCTTCTATATTTTTCTGGTTCTAATGTGAAAACCCTAAGAAAGGCCAAATGTATGTGCTGTTTCATATGATCCCCACATATATAATAAAATATTGGCAGCAGAGAGAACTCTTTCATATATTCAGTCTCTGAACAGATCAAAATCTTACTTTAGTCCTTCTACTTTCCAAGAAGGTTCATTTAACATTTTCTCATAAAAACTCTTAGAAAAAGTCCCCTACATTACTCAGGATGTTACTTTTTCCATCGTTTATTACCATGGTGTGTTAATGTAAAGACTACAACTTACACCAACTATCATACCTCAAGTTAAACTTCATGATTTTATCAAATTTTACTTCTTCTAGAGTATATTTGCCCACTCATAGCCATTTCAGGAGTATAAGTAACTTGGTGTTCACATCTTAATTTTTTACTACATGTTTGCTATGTAATGCAGATTTTGTCACAGAAAGTGAGAGAAATTTTCTCCATTACAATAAACCTAGTTTACTTTACATGTCATGTAATGTTATGAACCATTAAGGAAAAGGTATATATGCTAATTTTCTGAAACAGTAAAATTACTATCTATCCTTATACACCCAGACAAAATTTACCTGCCACCTTCAGCAAATCATTAATTGTACAGCTTTAAAAGGCAATTAAAGAATTATTGAACAGGTTAACCTGTAAAGAATTTAAAGTGATCTGTCTATCCCTGACTGATAAATCCACAAAGTTCACCATTATTCCAATACTTAGTCAGTATTACAGAATGTAGGCAGAAAGATTTTAATATCCAGAAGAATAGGACACCTGCTGTTTAAAAACTGACTTATGTGTAGCACATAATATCTGGACACATAAAACCTCAAAAATATATATATGTAAGAAAGATTAATAAAATGACATCACAATAGATATATTTTTGGATATAGATGAAGCCCAGATACCTGCAATTTCAGTGCAGTATCTGAGACACCAGAAGAAAAATGAGATCAGGAAATAAATGTCTATCAGGAAGACCATTACACTTTGTTATCTAATACAAAATGCTCACCACTAAAAATACACATTCACACAACACTATATCCTGGAACGATTTAATTTATGTTTCAAAAGTATAAACATAAGTATATTTATACTTTTATATATATTTATACATATATATATATGTATAATAGTTCTCCTTAAAACATTAATTAGTGTATTTAAAACACAGAAACTCAAAAGTAAAACACTTTTAATAGCTTTTTTATTCATGCTCACTGATGATGCTCTCATACGTTAACCACACATAATTTCAAATTTCTGGTTAATATATTTCCAGTGATGTATAACTCATTCAACTACACAGAGTTAAAACTCAGAAAAAAATATTGCAGTTAAGTTCCACCTCATTGATGGATTGTTCAAATATCCATGGGATAACCTGATACAGTCCGGTAAAAAGTTTTACCTTGAGTTCCTTTCACTAAATGCTCATTTGGTCTTCTGCCTTTTTCTTGGTATATCTACGAATTCAAATGTTACTACTATTAGTCAGTTGTGAAAATAGTTTCACCTAGAGACTCAAATTCATAGAAATTTTAAATTTCATATCACCTAAGCAATAATTAAGAAGCAAGAATATTAAAACTGATGAGAAATGCTCTGGTGTAGGTGGAAAAAGGGAAAAGTAACTCACTGTTTTATGATAAGTAGTTCAAAGTACTTAGAAATCAGTAGTGAGAGATAATAAAAAGCTAAATATAAGTTTTATGAGTTACATTTATATCTCTCCTTTTCATATGTCTAAATGTAATCAACTACTTTTCCATGGTTACTTCCTAGACTACGTTTACTAGTTTTGTTTGCACAATACCCAGGAAATGGAAAGAACCTAACTGTGCCTCAGTTGATGAAAGTTTGATGACAATGGAGTAAGTATACAATGTGAAAAGTAATAGAAAGTAATATTTTATACTAAACAGACAGAACTAGAAAAG
This sequence comes from Montemys delectorum, assembly GCA_019843815.1. Taxonomy (NCBI): domain Eukaryota; kingdom Metazoa; phylum Chordata; class Mammalia; order Rodentia; family Muridae; genus Montemys; species Montemys delectorum. The sequence continues at coordinate 6,659 of JADRCD010142320.1, read as the reverse complement.
TTAGCAGTGAGTGTTGTAATATAGTCCATCAGTGACAGATGGCAATTGTTTTGTCTCTTTAGAGGCTCCTAGGTCCAATCCCTTCTATCAGGACACCTACCAAAGGGTAACTGCAAGAACAAAATTAAAAAGGGACAATTACCAGTGTGAAGAGTAGAAAGAACAATAGGGTGGGACATAACTAGGTTTCAAATGATTTGGTAAAGTAAATGAGGAGATAAAAGGGATTTTATTTATAAAAGTAAAAGGAGTAAATATAGATTAACAAAACAGAAAATATCATAATTTTAACTCTCTACCTACAAAAAAAATCCCAATAATAAATAAACGGTGTCATGTAGATAACCACGTTCTTCATATAAAAATTCCATATCAGATCTGAAAATGTTTCTTAAAAGGCCCATACATTGTCCAACAAAACAGAGCTTGGAATCCAGTCATCAATTAGCTTAATAAAACTTTTCTTGAAATTTCAGGGTTCGTTATTGTATAGGGACAAGAAAGGTGGTAAAATCTAGGATAAGAGGCCATTTGCTCTACGATAATGTCTCCTAGGAGTGACAGTAATAACACCAACAAATTTCAATTTCAAAATATAGTAAGCAATTGAATAATCCTGATAGTAGGAGATACAGTTTTCCCAAAGAAAAACACGCAAGTTGTTATCTAGCACAAAATGATTATTCCTAAAATACATATACATAACATTATCCAAACTAAAGTGGCTGCATTTTTGTCTTTAAAATAGACCTGTACATACTTACACATAATATGAATGTAATAATAATTAAATGAAAGAAGAAATGTATTCAAAAGGAGCAAAGAATATTATATTGGTTACTATGTTGGTGGGTAGGAGTGAGAAAGCAGGTGTAAATAAAAGTGCAATATAATCTCAAAAATAAGGAATATTTTTAAAAATTCATTTCTGACCAGTAGAGGTAGAAGAAATGTCTACCCTTCACACATTTAACATTAAAATAAGAACTCAAAATTAAAATTTACCCCCATTCTCCTTAGGTAAGTAGTGAGTTTATTAGGAAAACTTACAGAGAACTTTTGATTGATCATTTTCTGTGCACTGTGTGCTCAGAAAAAAGACTTGCCAGAAAATCATTACCCAGAATGGGTAATGATTCTCTTATGGAATGCATGACAGAGCCAAACTTCCATAATATTGTCTGGCCTCTATTTTCCTGCCTCTTACTAGGTTACATTCAGAAGTGTAGATTTTCCTATAATAAAACATCTGAACATGTGGATACTAGAGTAAGGATAGCCTCGCTTTTCCTTTCATTTAGAGAAGAAATGTACACAAACTGGAAACCCAGCCTGAGTATCTGTATTTCTAGTTTCACAGATGATTGCCCAAGATGGCCATTATTTGGCTTGGAATATAAGACTAGAAAGCACCTTGATCAATTGCTCTATCTCTTCCTTTCTGTCCAACTCTATTTTCTCAAGAGTCTCTGCTTTAAATATAAATGACATATGACTTTTTTTTTACTCTAGTAGTTTGCTGAGCAATGAAACACTTTTCTCATAGGGCTCTGGAAAATCTTTATTGAAAATGTGCTGGATTTTTTTTCTGAGTATAAGTTAATGTGAAGCAAATGTTGAAAATTAAGAAATGGACACCTAAATTAATGACATGGAATATCATAATAGTTATAAGAATAAACACAAATATAGAAGATGTTACTTGTTACTAAGTTTATCCAATCAATACCAAGAATTTGGGCACTGGAGACTACGAATTATTTTTTCACAAATATTTGGAAAAATGACCCATAAAAACCACAAAGATTCACGCCTTCCCCAGAATGGACATTTAATCCAATAAGAATATTGGTTCTGTGTAAACCCTCTTACACTTATTAAATGTGATTGCAGATAAACATTAGTGGCACTTCTTACTGTAAACATACAGATTCACAAATGACTAGGGTTTGAGCTTGCTTTTCCCTCTCATCCTTAGTGGCATTTATGGGGATTATATGAGTTACCTTCCAAGGAGAATATATTGTTTTTAGTTCTCTATTTATATATTCAAGCCCCATATTTAAAACAATTAGCATTGTGAGAAACAGAATATTACTTTTCATTCAGTCCTGAAGTGTAAACAAGAAATTTGGTACTATATTTTATTGATTTAGAATCCTTCCTTCTGGAATCTGTGGCCAAAACTACTATGAAGGCACCCATTTCTATCACTGCCATTCACAATTTAAACATTAGGGCCTCAAAAATTATCTGCTTTCATATGTGTGTACCTTCTACAAGAACAGGCAAAGGCGACAATAATCTTTCCCAGTCACCTTATTAGGATTCACTTGTACAATATACAATAAATATTCCAAGGTTTCTACTACAACCTCTGTCTTTGCAACCATTGTCAACTAATTCACATGCTTGGTTATGCAGATGCACATTAGTTTCTCTGAAATGAGCCACAAAAATCTGTTAAATACTAAAAGTATAGTATTATGGTATATATATATATATATATATATATATATATATATATGCAAAAAAGAATAAAGGTGATAGAAAAGACAATAAGGCAATGCACTTAACTACATTCTTTTAGTTAACTATATAGTTATCAAGAGAATAGAAATGATGAACTTGGCAAAAATTTTGATAAGAGTATTTTCTGAAGGAGTTGAAGGGTTTGAAATCTCATGGGAAGAACAACAATTTCAATCAACCTGACCCGCCAGAACTTCCAGGGACTAAGCCATCAACAAAGGAGTACATATGACTCCAGCTGCATGTGTAGAAGAGGATGACCTTGTCAGGCACCAATGGAAAGAGAGGTCCTTGGTGCTATGAAGGCTCAGTAGATGCCCCAGTGTAGAAGAATCAAGGGCAGGGAGGTGAGAGTGGGTGGGTGGGTGGAGGAACACTCTCATAGAAACAGGGGAGGGAGGATGTGATAGGGTGTTTCCGGGAGGGAGGGAAACTTGGAAAGGGGATAACACTTGAAATGTAAATAAAAAATTATTCATTAAAAAAAAGAAAATGCATGTACAGCATGTAGTCATTATTTGAAATATCAAAAATTAATTCATAGAAATTTTAAATGGAAAACAGTTAAAAACTACAGTAAGAGTGGTGTTATTGTAAAAATACAATAACAGAGTTGAACAAATTTATACTTGGCTAGTTTTAAATATATAATTGTTTTCTTAAAATTTATACATAATGTTTCTGCAAATATATAATCTGAAGTGAGTAGTATGTTTATATCTATCTTGCTATACCATTTTATTAAATATTTACCAAAAAATTAATATTTAATTTTTAAAACAATCTTTAAAAAAGAATATCTTCTACTCTAAACAAATATTAGAAAGTTCAAAACTGATGAAAAACCAACAACAAATATAAGCCAGATGTAACAGAGCATGATAGATTCAATTTATTATCATTAATTAATCTTGGAAAAATCAATATTTAGATAAAATTTAATGCAATTGAGGCTCATAGGTTATGCACAAGAACAGAAACTTGAATTTTATAAAATTACCACATAACACACAATAGCCACAGGATGATTAGCAATAATCATTATTGAAAAAGATGTTTAAATATTCTAAATATTAAGACAAAAAATATAACTAAACTAACTGTGACTCATATAAAGTGAGTGGTGGCAGGAAAGCTTAGAAAGCTGAGATTCAAAGTCAAAAAAATAAGAAAATAAATTTTGGTATATTAACCTTTAGAATTACAGTATATGCAAACTTTTTGCTTTGACTGACATTATAGAATGAAGTATGCAGATATGTAAGTATGAACATAGAACTATGTTTGTTCCCAAGAGTAACAACTTAAACCTGATGTTAGAATTTGGATTGAAAAATAATGTAAAACATGTGAGACCTTTGATGGCACCAAGATGATAACAAACGAGAATTGCTTTATTTGGGTTTTAGTACTCTCAGAGGGCACTGACATACTAGATAACGGGATGTCAGAAAATACTTCATAAAATCTCATAGTGACAATTGAAAACTATTGTCCTGATATAAAAATCCTTTACAGACCTCATCCCCCAAAGCAGATTAAGGAGCAACAAGTTTTCTGTCACTGTCAGACACTGAACGCTGATTTAATACACCATCCTTGCAGATGAAGCAGAACCCCAAGGCTGAGTATTCAATGATAGATCTTAAAACTGAAGCAATAACCAGAAACAATAACAAATACCTTGCAGTGCAAACAGGAGCAGTTTCATTGAGAACAGGAATGTGAAGAATCATAGCAAGTTACCTGACCACGCTGACGTTTTCTTTTCATTTTCATCTGAAGGATTCCAGAGCACTCCTCCTTCTCTAAGAAGCAACCTACAGTCAATCTCTGACAAAAGCCTGGGCTGTGCTGCTAGATAAACACAAACCAGGAGTACTACTGAGAAATTTTTTGTCAATACGTTTCTTTAGCTCTGATTGACTCAGACTGGTTGAGTAATTGTAGGAAAATAGAGAAAAGACTTGGAACCAATCAGGAGAGCGATCCCAAAAATGACAAGGAAGCAAAGCCTGTTGTTACCATGGAGATTTCTCCATCCACGCTCCTCCATCTACCCCCACCCCCTTCTGCCTATTGCATCACGAACAAAAATAACGGTGAAACAGAAGGAGAAATACCAACATATTATGAAAGTATTCTTTGGTTTCTGTCTCTAAGAAAAAGAAGTACTGCCTGGGTGTTTGAGACTGTTTCTGGCAAATGGTACCTATAATAAAGCCTCTATTTGTGTCTAGGGAATTCTGCTTATAATCATGGGCTGTCAAATGCACTCCAGTACTGGACCTTTGTAATCTTTCTGTGACAATATTCTGATAAGCTGTATTTATTTGGAAATATATCAAACTAGTTCATATATTTATGCACATTACAATTTACAGACAATGCACTTTAATTATCTAAAGGCATACTCGTGTCCAATTTCATAAAGCTATATACCACACAATTCACCATGTTTTAAATTATAATAATGTTAAAGAAATATTAAGAGGAGTTTATTTTAGAGAAGAAATATCCAAATTATAGGCATACAATAATCATTTCTTCGTGTGTGAACACATGTGTATGTTTTTTTATATATATACAGAGAAACCCATTGTGATGGGTATGGTGTCTATTTGAGAACTTATGGAATTGTTATTGAGATGTCATTATTTTGTAAACATTTAACTTAATATTCATATATCTATCATATAATGTGATAAAAATACAACAATTTCATACAATACTTTAGGGTTATCCAGAATACCTATAACTAATAATTCATGGCCACTTAATGTGATCTTTTTAATACACACTCAGCCCAGTTATCACTCCTGATATGTGCTCAGATGCAGAGAGGTCTACAGGAGCCTGAGTATCATGTGATGCTAATCTTCTCTCAAACATAATAATTTTCCCTCTGCAACCAGTTCATCAAATGCCAACTGCTACTCCAATTTACTTCCATCCCAACTCTGATGCTCTCTTGTAAAATCATCCTCCAGTTTCAACTACAGTTTGCATACTTGACTGAAATTTTAGCAGTTTGACTGTGTTTATACTGCTCCCCTATAAGCACCACATATGAAGCTAAAAGAGAGCAACACAGAAGACTATCTCATATCCTCCATGATGCAAATGAACCAACCTTCAAAGTACAAACTTGCACCGAATATACTTTCTAATTATCTACAACTTTCTTTCCATTGAGAAGCAATAATTTTTATGAAAAGGTTCAAAAGTTTACCATGTTTGTCATTTTGTTTTGTACAGAGCTTATTAATGTTAATGGATGCAAATGTATTATCGTTTGTAATAATATATGCCCCCAAATAATAAGGATAGTATACAATTATTCAATTATTACAAAAGAAAAACACATTTTATTAGTAAAGATCATTTTACTCCCTTTTACAATGTCATTCATGCTATTTTGTTCCTGATGGTTCAGGTTCTTTCCAATACAAGCCTCATAGTGGTATTGTCCTCATCTTCTTCCATACTGTTTTGCTTGTTTGTTTGTTTTTTGTCTTATTTTGTTTTGTTTTGATTTTTGTTCTCTTCACCCTATTTCCCTCTTTTCCTTATTTTATTGTTGTTGTTTTTCTTTAGTATATCACAAAGTAGATTCCAAGAACTGAAGATGGCTAAGTGAGGCTCAGTTCTACAAGTATATAGTACCTAGATCTCTGGACTATCTATTTTCTGGTTCTTCTTCACTCAAACTGTGTGAGTTATGGGTTCTGACTCATGTAGTAAGTGTGCATTAATGGAAATGAGATGTTATTTAGATAGTTAGTCCCAAAAGATTTGTGCTAGTTTTGTCCTAAATATTTTGCATGCCAATCAACATTATACATCAAAGATTTTGATTTTGAATTGGTGCTTAAGTTTCTCTTTTTATACATTACAAATTACATTACCAACAAAAGGCACTAATACATTTGGATGAATGATCTACTTTAGGCACCTACTCAATATTACTGGTTTTACTAGATTGTGTGATACCTTTAGCAGTGGAATTTTTCTGAAGCTTCATCTTTGCAGGATATGGGAATAAATACAATAATCCATAACCAAATATTAAGCAGAGAGAAGAAGAAGGAGGAGCAGGAGGAGGAGGAGGAGGAGGAGGAGGAGGA
>JADRCD010142307.1:435-13185 GCA_019843815.1 Montemys delectorum | reverse complement strand
GTAGTGCCATCCCTGGGCTGGAAGTCTTGGGTTCTATAAGAGAGCAGGCTGAGCAAGCCAGGAGAAGCAAGCAAGCCAGCAAGGAACATCTCTCCATGGCCTCTGCATCAGCTCCTGCTTCCTGACCTGCTTGAGTTCCAGTCCTGACTTCCTCTGGTGATAAACAGCCATGTGGATGTAAGCTGAATAAACCCTTTCCTCCCCAACTTGCTTCTTGGTCATGATGTTTGTGCAGGAATAGAAACCCTGACTAAGACAAGGATGGTTGAATCTTTCTCAGAAGGGGACACAAAATAGATATCGGAGGTCGAAGGAAGGAAGGAACTGGATGGGAGAGGGGAGTAGGGGGGTCATATGTAGGGAGAGTAGGAGAGAGAAGGGAGATTGGTGGTGATGGGACAATCTCTAGGATGTGCCAAGGATTTGGGATAGTGAGAGGCCCAAGAGGGTCTATGGGGGTGACCCAAGCTGAGACTCCTAGCAGTGGGGGATATGGATCTTGAAGTGGCCCTTCCTATAATCAGACAAGACTCCCAGTGGAGGGTTAAGGACAGCAACCCACTCACAAAACCTTCAACCCAAGATGTGTTCTGCCTACAAGATGTGCAGTGACAAAGACAGAGCAGAGACTGAGGGAATGGCCAACCAATGACTGGCTCAGATTGTGACCTATCTAATGGGCAAGAAACCTAACATTATGGATGATACCCTGTTATGCTTGCAGACAGGAACCCAGCATAACTGTCCTCTGAGAGGCTCCACCCAGCAGCCAATGGAAAAGATGCAGAGACTTACACCTGCTCTTTCCTTTGTGACCCTCTGGATTTAACCAAGGCTATTTATTTAGATGGGAGTTGGTTTAAAGCTATCTACAGGAGCATGAATAACTCAGTGGTGACTATATCACTGAAGACAATGATTTTCTCTCTAGTGGCCCTAATTGTCATTCACTCCCCAGGTATGATGGGTCCCTATGAACCTCTTTCCAATTGACAATGGAATGTTTACCAGTTCAGTATTGTTTAGACTCTATACAGGCAACAGAAGCTGTTAAGAATTCATGAATGCCATGAGTATGTAAAGCACATATTCATTGCCCTCCTTGTTGTTTTGTTTTTGTTTTTGTTTTGGTGTCCTCTTCCTTGATGCCCTTGCAGATTTAGGAAGTACTGTGGATACTGTGTTTAATCATTAAGACTCAACATCCACTTGTTCTCAGCACTTTGCCCATCCATGAGTCTCTGCATTAATCATTGTTCTATTAATCATAGAAGCTTCTTTGATCAAGACCTAGGGCATCACTTATCTATACATAGACATAGACATTCAAAGAACAGTTTGACAATGTGTCCATTTAGCAAAATAACAGTAGTAGGTTCACTCTAACATCTATGATTTCCACAGCCATGGACCTATGAGGTGGTACATGGTACCAGCAATGAACTCACTTCTACAGGTCAAATCTCAAGTCCTATGAGAAATCAACTGGTTACATCTATAACAGTCATGTCACTATTGCACCATAAGCACTTCTCACCACACATCTGCAGCTACCTGTTTTTTTCCCCAAGGATCCTAAAAAATATGCATTGGAGAAAAAGTCTCTTGAAAGAGTTTGCCTGCTGTTGAATAAGAGGCACGTTTGTTATAGATGAAAGAGAGCTGGAGAGAGGAACCCCAAACCTGTTTGCAGATGTCCTGTGGATGCCACTCTGAATGTTCTCAACTTGAATATTATTTTTTATAAAGGAGAGGAGAATATTCTTGGACTGACAGATACCTCTGGGTCTCAGTGTTGGGGACCCAAATGAGCTAGCATATTCAGAAAGCTTTTCAACTCTCTAAAGAAGATGATGTTTACCAATATGTTGTCAGAAGCTTATAATCAAAGAAGATAAGAAGCCCAGGACCAAAGCACCTAAGATGCAGTGTCTTGTTATTCCTAGTATCTTGCTATTCCTTGTGTCTTGCAACACAAACATTGATTTATTGCTCTGAAGAAATAACACACTGAGAAAAAAAGGAGGAGGCTGCACAAAGCACTAAACTTTGGGCCGAGAGAATGAAGGAAGCCAAAGAAAAATGCCAGGAATGGATTGTCAAGGGGCATAGGCTATAGTCTGAGAGCTTCTACTTCTAAGTCTGGGCCAGGTCAAATATAAGTTTTTAAGAGTAACAAACAAATGAATGATTAGACTTTGATTTTTAAAAACTACACTACAATTTCACCTCACTTTGTCAAAAAGGCCAATATCAAGGATACAAATGAAAATAAATATTGGGATGTTGGGAAAAGTCAACCCTTCTATGGTGTCAGTGAGGTATATATACAGTACAGCCACTTTAGAACTCAGTATGAAGATTCCTTAAAAACACCTAGAAATAGAATTACCACACAAATCAGCTGTACTGTAAGAATTGAGCAAACAGGGACACCTCATAAAAATACCAAGGAGCAAGGAATGTCCATTAAGCCTAAAGACAGAGCTTCAGAAGGGTTTACCAAGAAAACATCAGTCCCCAGGAGATGCCCTAATTGTGGGGAGTTCTAGAAAACATCCCCAGTAAGGGATGGATCTCCCCCCACCTCTCCTACATACAATCGGTATCTCCTCCTCACCTGGGGCACAGAGTTCAATGGAAACAAAGAACAATGAGCTCCATCAATGAGAGATAACCAACTCATGCTGTAAACGTATGTACTGGGAAGGTATAAAAAGTGTGTATTTTTGTTCCTCAGGGTTGCCTTTGCTCTGAATGCACGACCCCAGTATACTGGATCAATAAAAACCTTATGCTAATTGCATCGATCTCCATCCCTGTGTCTTCACAAGTGGGGCACCCCCGCTGAATTTAACAGTACAACTCCTGGTCGTATAGCCAAAAGATTTTATATCCTACCACAGAAATTTTTGCACATGTTCACTGCTGTTTTTTGACAATAACTGAGAAATGGAACCAGGTTAGATAACCACTACAAATGAATGGGTAATGAATACCCTGATGCAAAACTACATAAAGACCCAACAAATAAAGACTATTACAAACCAATTTCCCTTATGAACATAGATACAAAACTACTCAATAAAGTACTCACAAACCAAATGCAAGATTGCATAAAACATATTAGCCACCAAGATCAAGTAGGCTTCATTCTAATGATGGGTCCATATTTGAAAGTCAATAAATATAATCTACCATTTAAACAAACAGAAAAACAAAACCACATGATCATCTCATTCGATGCAGAAAAGGTCTTTAACAAAATCCAGCATCCATTCATGATAAAAGACCTAGAGGTTAGGGATACAAGGGACACACCTAAACGTAACAAAGGCAGCTTACAGCAAGTTGATAGCCAACATCAGCTTAGATGGGGAGAAGTGTTGGTGAAGGGTAAGACGTTTGTCTTATGAGAGATGGGGGTAAGAGTTTTGTCTTACAAGATATTTAGGGTTGCTGTATAATAATTAAAATTTACTTATCTAAGTCTAATCTACTCAGCTACTGTAGCTGACCTGTCTTCTGTGTTCCTCTAAGGCCAGAAACTGCAGTCTCTGGCATTTAGCACCTCATCCTAAAACAGAGAAGGTTTTAGTAAAATAGCCTCTGTTCTATCTTAGTAGGAATTTTGACATCTAAGTTTCAGCCTGCTAGTTGAAGTTGCAGGAAGAAAAATTGACACTTCTAAAAGTGATTTTAGCGTTCATTACTAAGTGATAAAAAGTTTCCTATGAAAATTCTCTAAGAAAAAAGGGAAGAAATGAAATGAAGGAAAAAGGAGGATAAGGGAAAATTCTTCACACTCCTCTTTTATTCCTCAGCACTTATATATCTTTCAGAATACACGATCACATGGTAAATAGTTCATTACAAATTCACACATAAAATCAAATCATGAACTGAATAAGAAGTTTACAACAGAGAAGTTTATATGCATATCCATTAGGAGTAATTATCTAGCTAAACATTCATCACCTGTCACAGGTCCACAGGTTCATCGAGGGTTAAACATCAAAACTAAATAATTAGTGAAGTTTTGCATAGATAAACCCAGTCAACATTTTATCTTTTGTCCTAGTCACCTTTTTATGACCTTTTTATAACCTTTGGTTAATGGTTTTGCAGCCTTTTGGAATGTGCTCTGAGTAGTAGAAAGTCTGGTTACTATCTAAGAGGCAATTAACTGGTGACACATGGGAGACTGAGTGCTCAGTGCAGCTTTGACTAGCAGAAAGGACCTAATAGCAGTCCCACTATGAAAGGGCTTAATAAATACTGCTATAATTTTAAGGATTCTTATAGGGTCATCATTAAGAATTTAGAAGTCATCTATTTACCTATGTAGCATTCCTACAAGACTACATCTTTGTAGATCTGCTCAAAAGGGTGGGCTAATACCTGATGATTGACATGTATGTTCAATAATAACAAGAAAAGCATATTAATAGCAGGAATCTTTCCTAAAATGATTTTCTTCTGGGCCTTGCCTACTAGAGTTCTGTCGTAGATTTTAATCTAAGGCAGTCATCACAGGAAGATCACCTGCTAGTTACTAGTGTGTACTATGATGGCTCCTGACACAGGAACAAGGCTGTTTATTCTCCATACTTGTTCAATATAGTACTTGAAGTCTTAGCTAGAGCATGAGGCAACTGAAGGATATCAAGGAGATACAAATTGGAAAGGAAGAAGTCAAGGCATCTTTATTTGCAGATGATGTGATAGAATATGTAAGTTTCACCAAAAATTCCACTAGGAAACTCCTACAGCTGAAAAACACTTTCAGCAAAATAACTGGAACAAAATGAACTGATAAAAAAAATCAGTATGCTTTCTATGTACAAATGACAAATGGACTGAAAAAGAAATCAGGGAAACCACACATTTCATAATATCTGCAACTAACACAAAACATTTTGTGTTAATTAGCCAAAGTCAAAGTCTCATATGATAAAACCCTAAGACACTGATGAAAGAAATTGTAGAAGATATCAGAAGATGGAAAGATCTTCCATATTCATGAATCATTAAGATTGAGATAGTAAAATTAGCCATCTTACCAAAATTGATCTAACAGATTCAATGCATTCAAAATTCCAGCAGAATTCATCACAGATTTTAAAGGATAATTTTCAGCTTCATAAACAAACAAACAAACAAATAAACAAATAACCAAAGAAAACAGGATAAAAATACTGAACAATAAAAGAAGTGCTGGAGGTCTTACCATTCCAATTTCCAATGTGTCTTACAGAGCTATGATGATAGAAACAACACTGTATTGGCATATAAGCAGACAAATTGATCAATGGAATTTAATTGAAGACCCAGATATAAATCCAAACACTTGATTTTCTTTTAATAAAGAAGCCAGAAATGCACACAGAAAAAAAAACTTCAACAAATGGTCCTGGTCAAACTGGATGTCTGCATGTAGAAGACTGCAAATAGATCCCTATTTATCATCCTGCACAAAACTCAATTCCAAATGGTTCAAAGACCTCAACATAAGACTAGATATGCTGAACTTGACAGAAGAGAAAGTGGGGCATGATCTTTAACTCATTGGTACAGGAGATGACTTTCTGAACAGAATACCCGTAAGACAGACACTAAAATTAACGATTAATAAATGGGATCTCATGAAACTGAAAAGCTTCTGTAAGACAAAGGACACAGGAACTGGAATAAAGGGAACATTCATTTATTCTTGACAGAACTGAAAACTTGTACAGCCATTATGGAAATCAATATGGAGGTTCCTTAGAAAGTTGGTATGATGGTTTATATATGCTGGGCTCAGGGAGTGGCACTATTAGAAGGCATGGCCCTATTGGAGTAGGTGTGGTCTTGTTGAAGAAGGTATGTCACTGTGGGTGTGGGGTTTCAGAATTTCATCCTTGCTGCCTGCAAGTCAGTATTCTGCTGGCAGCCTTCAGATGAAGATGTAGAACTCCCAGATCCTCCTGTACTATGCCTGCCTGGATGTTGCCTTGTTCCTGCCTTGATGATAATGGACTGAACCTCTAAACCTGTAAGCCAGCTCCAATCAAATGTTGTCCTTTATAAGGCTTGCCTTTGTCATGGTGTCTGTTTATAGCAGTAAAACCCTAACTAAGACCATTGGGAACTGATGTACCTCAAGGTCTAGCTAGTCCACTCTTGGGCATATATGCAAAGGATACCTCAATCCCATCACAAGGACACTTGGTCAACCATGTTCATTGCAGCTCTAGTCATAATAACTAGCAACTGGAAACAACCTAGATGTCCCTCAACAGAAGAATGGATAAAGACAATCTGTTATATTTTCACAATGGAGTATTTCTCAATTAAGTCCACTTAATGTATGATTGCCACATCATGCTTGGCTCAAGGGACTTGACTTATTCAGGGAGGAAAGAAAAAAGGATAAACACAGGAACACAGAAAAGATGGGATCTGTGTTCTGAGCTATCTGAAGTACTATCTGAATCTGCAGTACTCTGGGAACTCAGCAAGTTTATTACTGACAGCTGAACTTGGAGCCAGGGTTATTGCATAAGGCTGAACAAAGATGTGTGGTTTATAGCACACAGCTGAACAATGGGGGCAGGTTTAGCTATCAGTAAGATAACACTCTTCAGGCTGTAAGCATCTAGGATGAGAAAATGAGAGTGGAACTTTTCTGTAGACACTGTCGATACCCACGCAGGTCAAGAGGGAAGACTCTGGCATTTCCCACAGAGCTAAGGTGTTGGCCCTGCTCATGACAACAGCACACACTTACTAAGGAATTCCTTTACTTAGTGCTTTCTCTGCTCCTCACATCACTCTCTTTCTTACTTATCAAATGTTCAGGATGGAACTTCAGGTTTAGTCCAGAAGCAGTTTACCACTGTGCTCAACATCAAACTGTAAGGATGATAAGAAGAAAGATTAAATAGCCACTGTGCCCAATAAACACAACAGGAATGCCTTAACAAGGTATTGAAGACTTAACAGAATACAGGGAAACCAAGCTAACACTACATATAGTCTTGATCCATAATCGGCTTTTATTGTGCTGGAGGAGAAAAGTGGCCATCAGCCTTACCCAGCTGCAAATTCAGGAAGCAACAATGATGAGTGGCCTGGCAAGGCACACCTGCTAGTGCAATAGCAACACAAACATCATGGCTGTAACCAAACACTATCTGATTGGGCATAAGGCTTACTTAAGGAGATGGAACCTATATCTGACACTGTTATCTTGACAGAGAATCCATAGATAGATTGTTCATGGTCCATTGAGAAAAACCTACTACCATTCTGTTTAATGGAATTCAAATGATTCCTAATGACTTACCATTATACCATTATACTCAGAGATTAGGTTATCCACCCGTTCTTATCAGAGAAGCCTCTTTATTCAGTGGGCAGTGATTAACACAACTGTCCAAGGTGCAGAGAATAAAAGATTGTGGAATGTTCAATATTAAATGGAACGTCTACATGTCACACCTCTTCCCTTGGCTTTGGTATCATTGCTGAAGGGTGAGCAGAAAGATTGTAAGAGTCGTAGGTGGTGGATGGCTATGAGAAAATAGTGTCTTCAGACATAGCAGGGCAGTTGCAGATATACACTTACAGAAGTTGTGTCAGCATGCACAGGTCTGTGCAAGAAAAAAAAATCCTAGCATGGAAACAGTCTTCTCAGCTGAGGAGCCACTAACAATGGGGAGCTTCTGGGGGAAGTAGAGTCAGGTTATTTTTTAAGGGTATAGCTCCTGGTAAATAGAAAGGCCATATCCAGGAGTATTTAGGTAGCACAAATTAGACTTGGTGAGTTAAGAAAAGAGGATGTCACCAAGTAAAAATCTGTAAAAAATGAAGATACTAGAAGGCATTTGATGTCATGAATCTAAAATCTAAAACTTAATATCACAAAATGGTTAAATTAGCACTAGTGATCAATACATTTAATGAAATACCCATCAAATTCCCAGTGTCATTCATTCTTCATAAATCAAGACAATAATTCTACAATTGATATGGAAGTATGAAAGTCTGAATTGCCAAAATAATGCTAAAAAAGAACCACACTGACCTCAAGTTACATTACACAGCCATGGTAACAAGACACAATACTTCAACAAAACCAAAAATATACATCAGGGGAATATTTTAGAGGAACCAGAAGTGAAACCACACAGCTACTCCCATCTGATATAGTTTATTGACACAGGACCTCATGTAGCACAGGCTGGTCTTGAATTCCCAATGTAGCTGGGGATGACCTTAACCACTTGACCCTCTTGTCTCTAACTTCCAAGTGCTTTGAGTACAGGTACATACTACCTTGTCCAGGAAGCCAATGGACTATTGACAAAGTGTCAAAAGATGTTGGAGAAAAGATTTCAACAAATGGCACTGGGAAAACTGGATATCTACATGTAGAATTATGAAACTAGATCCTTATCTCTCACTCTGGTCAAAAATAATTCAAGATGTCTTAGTTCTCTTAATGCTTCAGATTTTTATATCTACATATTTAATCTGGAGTGCTTATAGAGGTCAGGAAGCTAGAAAAATGGAGCACTGGGGTAGGGGAAAGGGCGTAGAGGGAAGGAGTGTAGAGGGAAGGGGTATAGAGGGAAGGGGCAGTAGAACCCATGTGACCTACGTGTGTCATATCCCCAGCTTGGCTCCTGCCCAGGGACTGTGACCACAGCCTTTATTGTTTTCTTTCACACACACTTTCTTCCATCTCTTTGTCAAATATCTTGGTATAAACAACTGCACATTATTTGAGATGAGAAACATTTTGACATTATCATCTCGACTAAAGGTGCCAGTTTGAGGATGTCCCCTGTGGGGCTCATTGATAGGTGCTACTGGTTGCTGGGAAAAGTGAGAAGACATGGTCCTTGAGCAGTAATGCACAGGAGTTTGTACCAAATAAACATCTTGATGTACCTAAAATTCTAAAGCTATTAGTGCAAAACTGAAGATACAGGGAAAGGGTTTTGAAAAGGACACCAATATAGCTCAGGAAATAAAGCCAAGAATTGACAAGCAGGGCCTTCCACAAAATTAAAAACAAACAACAACAACTGCAGGGTTAAGGAAACAATGAGGAGGGATGGCCTATGCAATGGAAGAAAATATATTTTTAACTGTATCTCTACAGCAAATTAATGTCTAGGAAATATAGAAAACTCAAATTATTTTTTTCTTTTTTTAATTAGATATTTTCTTTATTTACATATTATTGATTTCTCCTTTCCTAGTTTCCCCTCCAAAAACAAAAAACAAAAAACAACAACAACAAACCCCTGTTCCCTCCCCCACCCCCTGCTCACCATCCCACCTTCTCCTGTTTCCTGGCCCTGGCATTCCCCTGCACTGGGGCACAGAACCTTCACAGGGTCAAGGTCCTCTCCTCCGATTGATGACTATGTCCAATTTCCAGAGGAACCGCCAAACTGATTTCCAGAGTGGTTGTACCAGCTTGCAATCCCACCAGCAATAAAGGAGTGTTCCTCTTTCTTCACAACCTCTCTAGCATCTGCTGTCACTTGAGTTTTTTATCCTAACCATCCTGACTGGTGTGAGGTGGAATCTCAGGCTTGTTTTGATTTGCATTTCCCTGATGACTAAGGATGTTGAACATTTCTTTAGGTGCTTCTTAGTCATTCGATATTTGTCAGTTAAGAATTCTTTGTGTAGCTCTGTACCCCATTTTTAATAAGGTTATTTGTTTTTCTGGAGTCTAAGTTCTTGAGTTCTTTGTATATATTGGATATTAGCCCTCTATCAGATATAGGATTGGTAAAGATCTTTCCCCAATGTGTTGGTTGCCGTTTTGTCCTATTGACAGTGTCTTTTGCCTTACAGAAGCTTTGCAACTTTATGAGGTCCCATTTGTCAATTTTTTTTTTTTCGAGACAAGGTTTTTCTGTTTAGCCCTGGCTGTCCTGGAACTCAACTTTGTAGACCAGGCTGCTCTCGAACTCAGAAATCCACCTGCCTGTGCCTCCCAAGTGCTAGGATTAAAGGCATGAGCCACCACTACCCATTAATTCTTGATCTTAGAACATAAGTTATTGGTGTTCTGTTCAGGAAATTTTCCCCTGTGCCTATGTGTTCGAGGCTCTTCCCCACTTTCTTTTCTATTAGTTTCAGTGTATCTGGTTTTATGTGGAGGTCCTTGATCCACTTGGACTTGAGCTTTGTACGAGGAGATAAGAATGGATCAATTTGCATTCTTCTACATGCTAACCGAAAGTTGAGCCAGCACCATTTGTTGAAAATGCTGTCTTTTTTCCACTGGATAGTTTTAGCTCCTTTGTCAAAGATCAAGTGACCATAGGTGTGTGGGTTCATTTCTGGGTCTTCAGTTCTGTTCCATTGATCTACCTGTCTATCACAGTACCAATACCATGCAGTTTTTATCACAATTGCTCTGTAATACAGCTTAAGGGCCGGGATGGTGATTCCACCAGAGGTTCCTTTATTGTTGAGAATAGTTTTAGCAATCCTAGGTTTTTTGTTATTCCAGTTGAATTTGCAAATTACTCTTTCTAAGTCTGTGAAGAATTGAGTTGGAATTTTGATGGGGATTACATTGAATCTGTAGATTGCCTTCGGCAAGATGGCCATTTTTACTATATTAATCCTGCCAATCCATGAACATGGGAGATCTTTCCATCTTCTGAGATCTTCTTCAATTTCCTTTTTCAGAGACTTGAAGTTGTTGTCAAACAGATCTTTCACCTGCTTAGTTAGAGTCACACCAAGGTATTTTATATTATTTGTTAGTATTGTAAAGGGTGTTGTTTCCCGAATTTCTTTCTCTGCCTGTTTATCCTTTGTGTAGAGGAAGGCTACGGATTTGCTTGAGTTAATTTTATATTCAGCTACTTTGCTGAAGTTGTTCATCAGGTTTATGAGCTCTTTGGTGGAATATTTGGGGTCACTTAAGTATACTATCATATCATCTGCAAATAGTGATAATTTGACTTCTTCTTTTCCAATTCATATCCCTTTGATCTCCTTTTTTTGTCTAATTGCTCTGGCTAGGACTTCAAGTATAATGTTGAATAGGTAGGGAGAGAGTGGGCAGCCTTGTGTAGTCCCTGATTTTAGTGGAATTGCTTCAAGTTTCTCTCCATTTAGTTTGATGTTGGCTACTGGTTTGCTGTATATTGCTTTTATTATGTTTAAGTATGGGCCTTGAATTCCTGATCTTTCCAAGACTTTTATCATGAAGGGATTTTGGATTTTGTCAAATGCTTTCTCAGCATCTAATGAGAGGATCATATGTTTTTTTTTTTCCTTTGGGTTTGTTTATGTAGTGAATTATGTTGATGGATTTCCGTATATTGAACCATCCCTGCATCCCTGGGATAAAGCCTACTTGATCGTGGTGGATGGTCGTTTTGATGTGTTCTTTGATTTGGTTTGCTAGAATTTTATTGAGTATTTTTGCATCGATACTCATAAGGGAAATTGGTCTGAAGTTTTCTTTCTTTGTTAGGTCTTTCTGCAGTTTAGGTATAAGAGTAATTGTGGATTCATAGAACAAATTGTGTAGAATACCTTCTGTTTCTATTTTGTGAACTACTTTGAGGAGTATTGGTACTAGGTCATCTTTGAAGGTAAGATAAAACTCTGCACTAACCCCATCGGGTCCTGGGCTTTTTTTGGTCGGGAGACTATTAATGACTGGGTTTTTTTTTTTTTTTTTCATTAGCAAATATGAGACTGTTTATATCATTGATCTGATGTTGATTTAACTTTGGTACTGGGTATCTGTCTAGAAAATTGTCCATTTCATCCGGGTTTTTCAGTTTTGTTGAATATAAGCTTTTGTAGTAGGATCTCATGATTTTTTGGATTTCCTCATTGTCTGTTGTTATGTCTCTCTTTTCATTTCTGATCTTGTTAATTAGGATACTGTCTCTGTGCCCTCTAGTTAGTCTGGCTAAGGGTTTATCTATTTTGTTGATTTTCTCAAAGAACCAGCTCCTGGTTTGATTAATTCTTTGTATAGTTCTTTTTGTTTCTATTTGGTTGATTTCAGTCAGCCCTGAGTTTGATTATTTCCTGCCTTTGACTCCTCTTGGGAGAATGTGCTTCTTTTTGTTCTAGAGCTTTCAGATGTGCTGTCAAATTGCTGGAGTATGCTTTCTCATTTCTTTTTGGAGGCACTTAAAGCTATGAGTTTTCCTCTTAGGACTGCTTTCATTGTGTCCCATAAGTTTGGGTATGTTGTGGCTTCATTTTCATTGAACTCTAGAAAGTTTTTAATTCTTCCTTTATTTCTTCCTTGGCCAAGTTATCATTGAGTAGAGTGTTGTTAAGCTTCCACATGTATGTGGGCATTCTATTGTTTATGTTGTTATTGAGGAGCAGCCCTAGTCCACGGTGGTCTGATAAGATACAAGGAATTATTTCAATCTTCTTGTATCTGTTGAGATCTGATTTGTGACCAATTATATGGTCAATTTTGGAGAAGGTACCATGACCTTTTCTTTTAGGATACAAAGTTCTCTCTCTATATATATCTGTTAAATCCATCTGTTTCATAACTTCTGTTAGCCTCACTGTGTCTTTGTATAGTTTCTGTTTCCATGATCTGTCCATTGCAGAGAGTGGAGTGTTGAAATCTCCCACTATTATTATGTGCGGTGCAGTGTGTGCTTTGAGCTTTAGTAAAGTTTCTTTTATGAATGTGGATGCCCTTGCATTTGGAGCATAGAGGTTCAGAATTGAGAGTTCATC
>JADRCD010142306.1:0-29867 GCA_019843815.1 Montemys delectorum | reverse complement strand
GTGTGTGTGTGTGTGTGTGTGTGTGTGTGTGTGTGTGTGTGTGTGTGTGTTTGAGACAGGGTCTCACATGTAGCCCAGGCTGGCTTCAAATTCCTAATCCTCATGGCACTACCTCCCAAATGCTTCCTCTAGGGGGGCTGCTCTGGTTTACAGTCTGTGGAGAGACCGCTCCAGGTGGGATCAGCATGTGTGCTAAGTCAGGAAGGTCCTCCTCTCCCTGCATTTTGATCAAGAGCAAAACAGAAAAAAAAATGTTCGTTCAGGACTGCATCCATGCTCTCTTGACCCTCCCAGCAGGGCCACACAGGTGAGGAGGCAGTGGGTCATGGCAGAGACTGGGGAGAGCTGGAGGGCAGAGGCCAGTCACTGTTTGTCCTGGCTGAGCTGCGCTGTCTCCCAACACAGCTAGTTAGGCACAGGCCAGGCAAGTCTTTCTACAAGCCAGCCAGGAGCCTGCAGTGCTATGCCACAGTCCATGCTCTGCAGAGATGAGAAGACTATCAGGGTAGGTTCAGGCCCAGCAAGCCTCTGAGGCTAACTGTGGGCAGCTTGGGGACACACATTCCACACGCTCTAACTTTCTGACCCAGGAGTGGAGCTGTTAGCCCGCTCACCTTTTACTCTACCCAGCCTGGATCTACTCACCCCAGCTGGATGCCCACCATCATCTTGCCTGGCATGTTCTGGGTAGGCTAGGGAAAGCTGAGACAGCGGAAGAGAACAGCCTCCTGGAGTGTTTCTCTAAATATGGGCAGTTGGATATCTGGGTCATGTGGCACTGAGTGCTGTGGCTGAGATTTCCTTCACGACCCCTGTCGTTCACAGAACATCTGCCTCGTTTGGCTACAATACGCTGGCCACACACACACACACACACACACACACACACACACACGGAATCTGTCAAGCCTGAGTGACTACCTCAGCCTGGATGACCCCAAAGCACAGCCTCACTTCTTCATTTCTGTCTATGAGAGCCTTTAGCAAGGACCGCAGCTCCTGCACCTGCCCTTCACCCACAAAGTACAGCTGCAGCTTCACTTGGGTCTCCTGAAATGCTTGATCATAGGACACTGTTCCTAGGGACCAGCCACCAGGCACAAGAAGCCACCTCGGCCACCAACTGATGCTAAACAGCATTGTGCCGAGCTATCTCCAAGGTCACCTTAGTCATCCCTCAGTAATGTGAACCAGATCATTATGGAAGTCTCCAAGCTAGGACCAACCTGCAGAGCCTAGGTAGCCTGCAAAGCCACAGGAGGTGATAGGCAGTTTTCCTTGGACCCAGTAGATACTGAGTGCTATACTACCCACCAACAAAGCAAAGGGACTGCCACTCCAACGCCCCATGAGGTCGAAATGGCCATCTCTCTTTTACAGCTGACAATGCTGAGACACATAGGGGTAAGGGACTTGGCCCGCATCCACAGTTGGCAAGGGTTAGGGTCAGCTTTGAACCTGACCTAATGTCTCACTGTCTGCCCCCCTCAGCACTGCCACAGGTGCCTGCTGGGTGGCTCAGAGTGCATTTAGACTGGGGTGCACCACACACCTAACCATGGGGATCTTCAACGGTAGCACGTGTGTCCTTGAACGCTCAATGCTCCAGGGTCCTCAGCCTCGTGCTTCCTAAAGCTGGAGGCTGGGGCTTCCTCCCTCAGACCTGGTCTCTTACAACCTGCCTAGAGTGAGCCAAGGAGGCTTAGACCAGAACTGTGACAACTGGCTTCACATAATATTAAGCAAAAGAGATGGCCTCCTTTGGCCTTGGCTTCCTTTGGCCAAGGAATGAGAGATGGGGTTACCTGTCCCTCGGGCCTCTGTGACACAGACAAATGTGTCAGCCCTAATCTGAGCCTTGTGGTGGGTGGCTTTAACAAGTCCTGAGGGAGCTGGTACTACGTGAGAGACAGTATGAGCAAAGGAGCCCGGCCCAAGGGAAACACAGGGCCATGGTCAAAACCAGCGGACTCAGCTTGGGAGCCCAGTGCTATAGTGGGATCCAGGGACAGCTAAGTGATCTGGGGTACAGAGAAATCCTAGTACTGCATTAAAGTTGTGTGACCCGGGGTGAGTGTTCTACCCTTTCTGAGCCTTGGTCCCCACTAGGCAACAAGAAGTCACTGTTCATGTCAAAACCTGGATGGCAGCGGCCTAAGAAGTCTATGAAGTGCTCTAGCATGGAGCACCAAGCTAGAGTGCCTGTCACTCATTGTAACTGAGCACCAGACCACTGTGACTCAGGTCCCTTCTGCTACCTGGGCTGTATTCCCCAGTCAGGTTTCTTGAGTTCCCTGAGTATTGACCGGAAGCCCTGTTGGAACCTACGGGATCTGAGCCACCACAGCTGCATCCCCGGCACCGTGGAGAACAGCTGCCCAGAGCCACAGTGCCCTCCACAGTTATTATCTCCAGTGTCCTTGTGGCCCTCTCCACTCTCTACTGAAGGGATGCTCTGCAACACATGACTCGGGTAGGGCCCGTCAGATCCTTCTCATTTCCCCAGTATTGAAATCATTGGCTCAAGGATAGTCACCTGACTCTTGCTAAGCCAATGAGAGTTTTCGCGAGCAAGGTCAGAAAAGGACCCACCCCCGCTTCCCAACCCCATCTTCCTACCCTGCTCCTCGTTGGTTGTAAGGGGCTATTCGGGAAGCCGTGCTTGGCAACCATCTTTGCCACCACTTTGAGGGAAGCTGTGAGAGACTGAGGAAGAGGGAAAGAAAGACCAGGTTCCTTGAGGAAATCACCAGGTCTCCTGGACCCAGCTGTACCTGAAGCAGACCCTGCAGGGGCTTACCCAGCATGTGGTCCACCTCGTTGCCACTGGACACCTTGGGACTCATCCCTGGCTCCAGGTTGGCCTACTTGTGCTGAACCACAACTCTCAAGTCATTCCCCAGCTGCCATGACCATTCAGAAAAGAGACAAGGACTATGTCCATCAGAGGGAAGTTCAGGACCTCAGCCCATGCTGAAGAGAGGTAGATCTCATCTGTGCTTGTGGACGATACTCTGGCCTTGGGGGAAGTGGCAGAGTCTCTTCACTTAGACTGATGGGGCAGGGGATATATTTTTTTTTTCACAAGCCAGAATCCCAGCTGGTTGTGTATGCCCACCCTCCACCCCTCAATCCTGTCCCATACACTACCTCATCCTGGCTTCTGAATCAAATCAATGAATAAGCACCCTTGCTCTTGGCAGCATGAGTTTCTGCCATTCAGAAGCCACAGGACCCTGACACATTCCTTTGTATACCCAGCATGACTCAGACTCTGGTACCTGAAGGTCAAAGGCCACTTACCAGAAGGACCACCCATAGTCCCAGGAATGAGGTCTCCAGTCTTCAGGACCGAGGCTCACGGTGACCTGGAACACCTGTGTGTACATCATGTGTGCGACCATTCCCAGGAGACCTGCAGAGCAGAGCAGGCATCAGGATCCAGGGAAGGACTTGTCTCCATCTCTAGGACACCCCCGCCCCCACCCCTGGCCACTTGCCAGCTGACCTGTTAGTATTAGGAAAGAGCATGGAAGGGACATCATTGGGAGCAGAGGCTGGGAGACAGTGGGGTGGACCAGAGGATCCAGGCTAGCCCTTTCAAAGTTTAAGCAAAGGAAACATGTATGTGTTAGAAACTGGTTCCTGAAAGGAGCCAAAAGGAAAACATTTGAGTCTGGGGCCATGTTGTCTGTTTTAAAACTATTTAACTCATCCAACTCGCTGTGGAAGCTATGTTGACTAGTGAGTTTCTCCCATAAGTCTTTCTTAACGATGCAGACAAAGGGCTGGTTTTAGCCTGCAGTCATATGTGCTGACACCTGTGTTAGAAAGACCACCCGACACAAGTGGCCGAGGGTAATTTCTAAAGCTCACTGTTGAGGGTCATAAGATCAATTTCACAGATTCCTTTTTAACACAACCAGTGTTTGTTTGTTTGTTTTTAATGGGATAGTATATGGTTTGAATCTGAGCTGTCCTTCAAGGAATGTCCCCGCTGGTTCAGGTTTTGGACACTTGTTCTCGCTGCAGCTGATGGTGCTTTTGTGGAAACTATGGATGCTGTAGGAAGTGGAGCCCAACTGGAGGTTAGCTCACAGGGAAGAACCATTCCCACCCTTGGCCTGTCTGGCTCTCTGCCTCTTGGTCCACCATGATGTGAGCAGCCGCTACCATACATCTGCTCCCATGACTGAGCTGCACAGCCTGCCTTCGCCACCAGGGTGGAATTCAACCATGAGCCAAACTTGAATCTTTTCTCCTTAAGCCTAAAGGTTTCTGCTGGGTATTGTCATTACGGTGGAGTAAATGTTCTGTGGACTGTTCAGCTTTGAGCATGCACGGTGTATGACACAGGTAATTGTCCAGTTGGAAAGCTGTGAGCTGGAGGAGTAGGGGGAGGGGCCGTCTCCCATCACACTTTCTCGGTGTAGTTTCTGGCTAAGCACTTGACCCCTCTGAACCTCCAATCCTTCCTCATCCCAAAGATGGAGATTGTGGCAAGTGTGGAGAATCTCAAGGGACCCAAAATAAGGCAGTCTCGTTATCTGATGCCCACTAGGCACAAATCATTCCAGCCACCGGGATTATTATAAAATTGCATCTTTCTTGGGGGGCAGGTTATAGACCGTGTCTATATCTGAGGTCCCCTGGGTGGTCAGCCTCAAGCTACAGACTCAGTCTTAAGGAGGGAGACAGTCCTGAAGAGGAAGGGGGTAGATGATGAGAGGAAGACAGGAGACCAGCATGTCACAGTTCTCAGGTAGCATCCTTGTCACCTATCAAGGGTGGAGTCGGGGCAGGAACCCGCAGGCAGGAGCTGACACGCATGAAGTGGATGAATGCTGCTTACTGGCTTGCTCCCCATGGCTTCCTCAGCCTGCTTTCTCATATCAGCCAGGACCACCTGCCCAGGGGTGGTACCTCCCACAGTGGGCTTGGGCCCACCCATATCAACCACCAGTGAAGAAATAATCTACAGACTTATTTGTTGGCCAAGTCAAATGGAGGCATTGTCTCAGTTGATGTTCCTTTTTCCCAGATGACTCCAGATTGTCTCAAGTTGATATAAAGAAACTATGAAGCAAAAAAAAAAAAAAAAAAACTAACCAGGACAGGCTCAGATTCTAATTCTCTTGAGTTTTGTTCTTGTTTTATAGTTTGTTTTATTTTCTTCTGTTTTTTGTTTGTTTTTGCCTCACTATTACTATACAGATCAGAACAGCCTGGATTTAATCTTATCCTCCTGAGTTATTTGAAGGTTTCTACCCCACCTTCGATCACTTAGTTCTCAAATAAAAGACACAAACCTTTATATTTATAATAAGCTCACAGCACTAGAGCTGGGCAGTTATCAACCCTCTGTGCTATTTTGTCTACTTCCTGGCCAGTAACCCCGAGATCCGTGATTTGCCACGTGCTCCAACTCAGACTGGCCAGCCCTCATGGTCATGTTCTTATGGCCCACTCCCCCAGAGTGTCTTCCTCTCTCTTCTTCTCCCTCTCTCCTCCTCATGGACTCTGCCTCAGACTCCAAGCTAGGCAACTGAAGCCTGCCTACCTCTCTTCTCTCCAGCTACAGGCTGTCAGCATCTTTATTTAACCAATAAATATTTAACCAGATTTCATAGCATCACTTGGTATATGCGAAGATTTCCTTATCCCTGAAGATCTATTCAAGGGCAGCTAGATCTTATCAGCCAGTACTTAGCATTACAATACACAGCAACAGACCAAACCTCAACACACCACATACACACCACATCTACACTCACAGACACACCACACACTCTACACCCTACCTCACACACTACACACCACCTACATGGACACACACAAACACAGCATACATACCACACGACACCGATATACACTACACACATATACTCACACATAGTCATACACCACACACACACCATACACACCTCACACACTCATACCAAACACTCACACACACTCACAAACTATATATACACCACACCACACACTCACATGTCATACAAACACACATACATACACACACACTCATACACACTCACAGAACAAACACACACACAAACCATACATATACCACACCATACATACTTACATATCATACAAACATACACACACTCACATGCACTCACACACATGCTCACATATCACACACACACATACAAATCATATATACATCACACACCTTCACACACACTTACACTCACACACAAACCACACATACACCACACCACACACACTCACACAAACACTCACACACACAAACCATACATACACTATACCACACACACACTCATACACACATACTCACACACACACTCACATACAAACCATAAAACACTACACCACACACACACACATACACACACACACCATCTCCCTGTGGCTTGACATAAGTTCTTTATGTACTCCGGCTACTAATCCCACTGTGTGTCTTCTCTGCATACGTCTTTCTTTTTTCAGCAATAAGTTTTGTTTTTCAGAGGACCTTGATTTGCAGGTCCAGCATTCTTGAATCCTCGCCATGCCCTCAGTTCAGAGGTAACTTTCTTTTCTTGGGGTGAGACATGCTTTCCTATGGAGGAGCCATGGTGGGCACATTGCTAGTCACTAAAACTCACAGCGAGCCCCATGACTCCGGTTTGTGCAGCACAGCCATGGGGCTGGCAACTCTGTAGTGATGCATGCCCGCCATTCAGTGCCATCCAGAAGAATTCCAAGTCTCTAAAACTCTCCTGGCTCATCTGCTTCCTCCTGACGGCCCCTAAGCGGCCAGCAGCCTTATGTTTGTTTCCTGTCTCCTCTCTGGCGTTTCCACGTGGTGGTGTTGGAGTCCGTACGGTGTCTTCCCTGCTGGCTTGTCACCAAGAAATAAGCATTTCGGTCCTTCCATGTCTTCTCATGGCCGGAATGCTCATTTGTTTTTATTTCTGAAGCGATCTCAGAGATCTGGGTGGACCGGTTTGTTTATCCATTCGTGTATAAAAAGCACAACTCTGTTGCTTCAAGGTTTTGGCAATTATGGATAACGTTGTTTTTGCCTGTGTCCTTTATCAGCCTTTTCTGGCTTTTGCTTCTTGTGTCTACTTAACACATTCTCCTGTGTCTCCCCAACACTCTTGTAGACATTGATCAGTCCATCTAGAGTTTAGCCTGTTGCATGGCATGTGAGGGAAGGACCTGACGTCACCCCCTCAGTGATCAGCTCATCACTTTGAACCCCAACAGAATGGTTCCTTCTTTTTCCACTGGTTTTGAATGATTATTTTATGCAGGTTGAGAATAACACACATTCAAAAAATTCAAAATGCTCTAAAATCGCAAACTTCTTCAGTGCTGACAATCGGCAAGCCTGCCCCTGACTTCATGTGACAAGCCACAGTCAAAACACAGGTGTGAGTATCATATAAAAAAATACCTCCCGACTGTGCCTAAGGAGGAGATAAAGCAAAAATGAACTTCCTGTTTAACCTTGGGTCCCTCCCAAGATACTTCATTTGCATACACGAATACCTCAGGTCGAAAAAATACTCTAAATATTTCTGGTCCCCAGAATTTCAGATGAGGGATGCTCACCCATGTGATATTCCGAGTCTCCTAACACACATAGCTCTGTTTCCTAGCTCTCCTCCTATTTCACCTGTGTCCTGTTCCACCAATCTGGATACCCACTACTCATGTGTGTCAACACATGCTTTAATCATTACACTTTACTGTGGCAACCATGACCTGGAAGGAGAAAGCTTTCCCTTGTATTCTTGCCCAGTGCTCACTTGCTCTGATATTGCTGCCCTCTCAGAAGCCCCGCCCCCTGGATGAGCAAGCCCTCCTGCATCCCCTCCTCCTGCCTCCCCAAGCCTCTTCCAGTGGCTTCCCCAAGGCTGTATCTTGCCCTTGTCCAAAGGATTTAAGAGTCACCAGGACTCTCAGGAGTATGGTCTCTTTGTAAAGTGGGGGCCAGTAGGGTAGCTCAGTGAGTGAAAACCCTTTCTGCACAGGCCTGACAACCACTGTGGAGGGAGAGAACTAACTACTGAAAGCTGTCCTCTGACCCCCCACACATATGAGGCTATGCTACCCCCATGCACACACAGTAATAATAAGCAAATATGCATTGATGGTGTGAACAGTAAGAAGCCTCTGTGACCATTCTGACGGAAGCAAACATTAGTGAGAACAGTTACAGAGTGGATGTGAAATGTCCCCCAAGTGGCTCATATGTCCCGGGGCTGGTCCCCAGATGGTGACCCTGGCCCATTCCAGTGACTCTTCCACCAGAGGCTGTTCACACCACAATACTCTCTGCTCAAGGGCATGGGCCAAGTGATTACATTCAGAACCTTCCAAGACCATGAGCTAAAATAGACTTTCCTCCTCTTTAGTCTGTTTTAGATATTTCACCACAGAGACTTCAAGGCAGCTTCAGGAGCTGGCATTCCTGCCTTTAGTTAGGGGAGAGGAGGCGAGGCCGCATCGGACCTAATACAGGACCTCCCAGCTGTGCACCAAAGCCAGACCCAGCTGTTGGCAGAATAATTCATTTCCACAGTCTTGGTTTAGAACAGTGGTTCTCAACCTGTGGGTCGAGACTCTTCTGGATGTCAAATGACCCATCCACAGGGGTCACACAGATCAGATATCCTGCATATCAAATATTTACATTCCTATCAGTAGCAATGTTACAGTTAAGAAGTAGCAACAAAATAATAAACAATGTAAGGAACTGCATTCAAGGGTCGAAGCATTAGGAAGGTTGAGAACAACTGGCTTAGAACAGCATCCATCCCTAGATTGAATTCTACTTATCCCCAAACAGGAAGGGCCACAGTTTAAGAAAACTCAATAAATGAAAGTTGTACATCTCTGAAAGACACATTAACTGTAACTGTAACTCTCTGCATTTTAAAGAGTCTGCTTTGAAAACTAGGCCAATGGCCATGCAAGCTAGGAAAGCACTCCACCATTGTGCCTCAAATCCAGTCCACTACCTTTTAAAGAGCACGGCAGTTACTGCTCGCGGGGCAGTGTGATGGTTAAGGAGAAGAAAGAAGAAAGGAGCCTATGTAAGTGGCTGAGCTGGGCAAGTGATTGAAATCGAGAGTCCCACCAAAGCTTATGTCATGTGTTGGAAACATAACCCCACATTTGGATCTAATGGCATTTGGAGGTGGGACTTGTGAAGACGGTTAAGGTAGATGATGATGTTGGTATAGCAGAGGAAGCTGCCTCTCTTGCTCTGTCAATACATGATGCCTCCCCCCAGTTACCAGTGCACCATCAGACCCAACACTCTGATGCACAGTGGATGCCAGTGTCCTGCTTCCAGGCTTCCTGGATCTAGAACCATGCACCAGATAAACTTCTACTCTGTATCAATGTCTAGCCTCGAGTATTTTGTTTCAGCAATGGAAAAAGATGAGGCTTCATGCCAATAGGATTTGTTGGTGGGTGGACGTGGGTGGAGTGGCTGTCTTAAAATCCAGGCTGGTTTGAGTGATGGGGCAGATGACAATGCATTTGTTGAGATAGAAAAGCCCCAAAAAAGAAAGGGAAGAAGTCTGGGTAGGTAGAATCTTTCAAGGGGTCATATTTGCTTGACATGGTTATTCTGTCTTCATAGATATTGAGCGAGCAGTTAATGTACATACAACTCTGTGGTTGAGAGCTGTCAGAACTGGAAACAGATCATCAGCCTAGAAGAAGAAATGAGGCGGCAGCCTTGGAGAGACGGCAGAAAGGCTGGAAGAGGGGAGAAGACGAGGCATCTGGGGCAGAGCAGAGCCAGGAGACCAGCTGAGGAGGCTAACTCGGGGACAGGCAAGGAAAGGAAACTGAAGTAGCCTGGAGTTGGGGTGGGGGCGGGGGGAAGGACACTCAAGAGAGTAGATGTCAGAAGAAAGGTGAACAGGGTAGAAAAGTGACCCATGGACTGGCCAACCAGAGATCACAGGTAACCATGACAGGCTCCCACTGGAGTATCATGGTGGGGATGGGTTCTCAGCGGGCATGGATTGAGAATAATTGAATTGGAAATGATAGGGGAGGCTCTGGGCTCAGGGTCTCAGAGTAGCAGGCTGGGGGTGACTGTGCAAAAGGGTAGAGGTCAAGTGGGAGATGGAGCTTCTGGTCTACCGCCTACTTAGACGGTCAGGCAACAGCAGTGGGGTGTGTGCATCTAGTGCACAGGAACTCGAGCCCAACCCTAGAAGCAAGACAGAAGGTGAACAGATGAGAGAGGGTTCTAGAATCCAGGTGGCTGGCTAGCAACTCAGACGTTCTACCCAAAGGGTACAGGGGAATGGGAACTTGAGTAAGATTTTAATTGAATGGTGTTGTGGGTTTTTCCTGGGGAGTTGGTTTCTAGTTGCCCAGACAGAGGGCAGTGACAGACCCAAGAAATGGTTTCCACCCAAGTCTGGGTTACTTCCAGGATTGTGGGTGACTCTTGCACCTAGACCACCAAGAAGCTCAGACAGCATGGGCAATGACCTTCTGATGCTGCAAGATGACCTCTGTTTCCCTGTCAACCTTCCACCCATCCCCACCCACTTTAACTCTTGCCCCTCCTCAGGCCCTGTGTAGCCGGGTCAGACTTACATAAGTGGACGGCAGGAAAGTAGCTGGGACCTCAGGCGAGGCTCCCATGACCCTCCTCCTCCCATGAGGAAATGCAAACAGGCCAGACCTTGTGAAGGTCTTCCTCAGATAACCAAGGCTCTGACTGAGCTCCATGACAAGCTCCCAGACTCTTCACCACAGAGCAAGGGCGAGTCAAGGTCGGTAACGGTAACTATGAGTGAGGCTAGGCAGGAATAGGGCACTGGAGGCTTGATGATTGAGGAGATGTGAAATAGTCTTTCCAGAATGTAGAAAAGTGCAGGGAAGCTGGAAGCGTATGTGGTTTTCTAGTACATTCTTTGGGTCCTGTGCTCATGAGTGAAAGCCAGCCCAGAAAGCGAGGCTGGGAGACACAGGTGGAGAGAATGGTTGAGCTGACCACTCAGGATTTGGCACATGGCATTTCCCAAATCCTGTTTTGTCCCATTGTGGGGGAGGGGAGGAAAAGGATCACTTCCTAGTCATCCCTGAGACATGGCAGATCTGAACCCAGGTGACCCATTCTGAGGACACACCCTCTGATCTCCAGACTACACCTGCACAGGGTGAGATCTTGGTGCAGCGACCTAGTTTCCAGGCCTCGGCTACTTCTGGCCCAGCTCTCCTTTGCAGGGCTGAATGTCTTGCATGATTGCCATGCTCCATTTAATAGCACGATTGTAGAGGTAGCTGATTAATTAGCTTATAATAAGGTTTGTTATTAAAGATGTTATTAAAGTCTCGGTTATTACAGAGAACACTTAGGGAGCATTCGTGTCTAAATAAATATTCTTGCATACATTGGGAGATGATCTAGAGCTGCTAGCGATCCCAGGGACCTGAGAACCAGGAAGAGCAGTTGGGGGTGCACCAGGAGCTGGAAGCAGATACAAGAGGGCAGGATAGGGGCAATGGCAAGCCCTGCTGGGGAACCTGGCGTGACATGCAGCCTGTCACTGAACCTGAACTGTCTGCTGGTTGCTAGACTTTTTCTTACCTTTCCATTTTTTTTTATGGGAAATTAACTTTATTCATGGGCAGCTTCGAGTGCATTGCCAGGCAGGTCATCTTGAGATGAGAGAGCTGAGAGGCCACAGATGAAATTAAAATGTTCAAATCACATGCTTATGGAGTAACTTAATAATGCAGCTGAGGAGGGGGATGGGCAGACTGGAGTGCATAGGGAAGTGAGGTGATCTCAGGAACCTCTCCCCTCCACCGTTCCCTGGCTGGAATACTGAGGACCAGCACCAAGCACACACAGGGGTTCTGTGGGGGTACTGTTGGAGGACCACAGTAGGACTTTACCACTTTACCATCACTATGACTAACCTGGGTCTCACCTCTGCCCTGCCAAGCAGCTGAAACTTCCATCTGTATTTCATGGCCAAGGCACAGTGACTCCCCAGTTACAACTGGGTTCACTCCCAGCCTCGATTTCTCCTCTGCCACTCAACCAAATTGATTTGCTAATTTTTTTTTCTCTCTGTTCTAAATGGCTCCTACAGCTCAGGGTTAGCCTGTCACCAATGTCTCCTCCTCTCTTGTCTGCCCTCAGCCCAGTCTGTCCTGGTCAGCTAGAATGGAGCAGAGTGGCCAGAGGGGCAGGACACTGCAGGGAAACTTCTCAGTTTTCCCCTGTCACCCTTTTCCTTCCTGTCTCCCTCTCACTTTCCTACTCTCCCTCTCCCTCCCTCTTCTCTCCAGTAGCCAAGGCAGCCCTCCAACTCCTGATCTT
This sequence comes from Montemys delectorum, assembly GCA_019843815.1. Lineage (NCBI taxonomy): Eukaryota > Metazoa > Chordata > Mammalia > Rodentia > Muridae > Montemys > Montemys delectorum. The sequence goes on along the minus strand of JADRCD010142306.1, from coordinate 17,539 downwards.
CCGTCCTCTGCCTCTAAAGTGCTAGGACCTCAGGTTGCCATGCCTGGTTTTTTTTGGTTTGTTTTGTTGTTGTTGTTGTTGTTGTTTTGTTTTGTTTTTGTTTTTGTTTTTAACGATGCTTCATAAGGCAAACCCACATGGCAGCCTCCCTCTTCCCCCACCCCTACCTCCTTAGTTTTTTGAGACAGACTCTCACTCTGTAGCCCAGGATGGCCTCAGCTACAGGCATGACCTACCCCGATAAGCAATGTGCCTCTTGCCATTCCTCTACACTCCAAGTAATCTCAGAGTCCTTGGGGCTGGAAGCACCAGGCCTTCTCTCTGAGCAGAAGGCATGTACTAGGGGTGGATGTATAGGCTTGCTTCAAAATGGGATGGGAACTTCTGTGTCAAGGCAGTCAAAACAGGAGGGCCAGGGGTGTAGAGTAAGAAGCCCCTAGAGTGGGTACCGTCCAGGCAGAGGGTCTGAAAGAAGCAGGGGAGAGCCTAGGCTGCAGCTTCCAGGCAAAGTGGAGCTGAGATGGGGCTTGGGTAGGGCATGCCAGGGGTGAGAGATGCTGGAGGGGAAAATAGGAGCCCTTCATGGACAGTTTGAAGCCCATCTGGGGGTTTGGACTCGATCCTGAGATCCTGTGAGGAAAGCAGGGGGAATCACGTTCCTGCTGTAAGACGTACTTGGGTTGTTTACTTGGGCAGTGGTGGGACCTGGAGCTTCATGCGTGGCCCCACACTCTACCAGTGAGCTGCACCCCAAATCCAGACGTGCTTCTTAAAAGTCCGCTCTGACTGCCTAGTGGGAAGGGATTAGGAGAAAGAGCAGGCTGGAAGCCAGTGGGGAGGGCTGGCTGTTCTCTCTGGGGAGGTGGTCAGTCCCTTTGGGAACTGAGAAGCAGCAGGTGGAATGGACTGCCTCAGCAAGTCTCAGAGCTGAGGTGCAGCAACAGGGAGAGTCAGAACAACCAGAAGTAAATGAGGGTGGGGCTGGACCAGTGCAACCAGCCTTCCCTGTGAGAGCCCTGGGAGCCCGAGGTGGTTCAGCCGGGCTGTCAAAAAGGCTGCTCTGCACAAATCTGAGATACCCAGATGCCATCCCCCTAGGGACCAATGTCTGGGGCTGAGGGGCAGAGGGCCAGGGAGACGGCCCTGCAGACCATCCCCATGCCTGTGCTGGCGGTGTTTAAAGCCGCCCAGACCTATTTTTAAAGAATGAGCTATTTTTAGCCTCTCTGTGGAGAACCCGCAGCCTCTCTCGGTAGCATATTTCAGAGTTGAGAAAGTTCCTCCTTACATATAACCTAAATCTTTCCAGCTCCAATTTGAGCTAATTTCTCACTCTGCCCTCTGAGGACGAGGGCTCGAGCTGGCTGGCGTCTTCTCCAGAGTGTGGCAATTAGTGGGACGCCCTCCACCCAGCCTGCTCAGCGGAGACTATCAGCTCTCTCTGCCCTTCTCCACAGGTCTAATCTCAGACCACTTGAGTCATTAGCACTGCTCTTGTGTGGATCCTGCCTTTTAAAGTGAAGTGGCCCAAATCGGAGGTGGCATTTAACAGGGACCTTCCAATGTCACACCGTGGGTTTCCTGGGCTCCCGGCAGCCTGTGCTCTCCACGGACCCCATCCAGCCTGAGGCTATGGAGGAGCTCAGGTCCCGCAGGTGAGGTCCACAGGGGTCCTGTGGGTCTCAGTGACTCAGGGTAAATATGTAGGGGGTGATTTTTAATATTAACAAATATGTCTCTCATCCAATATCTCCTGGTAGCCCATGCCCTCCTCACTGGGCAGCTAGATATAAAACATTCATGGCCTCGGGGCTCAGCTGCAGGAGCCGCAGAAAACAAGAGGCAAATTGTGGCTTTGGGGATTTCAAAAGCCTGCACCGAGGAAACAGGACAGGCAGAATACATAATCAAACAGCTTTCTCCTCCACCAGGTAATGGGAGGTGGAGGGAGGGGGAGGACACAGAAGGAAAGAGGGAGAGGGAAGAGAAGAGAAACTAAGACAAGGGAGAAGGAAGAAGATGAATGAGAGGAGGAAAAGGAGAGAGAGGAGGATGGGGCTAAGGAAAAGAGGGGGAGGAGCAAGGAGAAGAAAGGAGAGGGACGTGGAGAGGAGGAGGTGGAGCAAAGGAGGCAGTTGGGGGAGGGGAAGAGAAGACAGGGAGGCAGGGGAGGAGGAGGTGTAGGGAGGGAGTAACAGAGAGCAGGGGAGAAAAGAAGGGGGCCAAGAGAATGTAGAGTCGGTAGAGTCAGGGTCTCTGACAAGCCCGGCCTCCCTTCAGGAACCTCCATTCCACCCCTCCCACAGTCAGCCCCTCAGACCCACATTCCCTAGTCATGACCTCCCAGCTCCTGACTATTCTTGGATGTCTATCCCAGGAACTCACTGGCCAAAGCCATGGACGCTAGGTGCCTCCAGGGGAGACCTCTGGTCCTTGTCTCGAGACCCATGACCTCAGAATCACCTCCCAGGGGCTCTCAGACAGTGTGCAGTTCTAAGAGCATCTCCAGCGCACAGGCTGGAGCCAATGCAGAGTGCAGAGTGACGCCAGGGCTCAGTGGATGGTCCTGCCTGGTCTCAGTGCCTAGAGCTCTCTGCCTGCCCTGTGGGACTAAAAGACCTGGGGTCTGGAAGATCCAAGGAATTACTACAGGAGTTGGGACTTTTGAGAGCGGGGTGAGGGCACTGTGAACAGTCACCTCCATGCCAGGGGAAAGTGGGGAACTGGCTACAAGGATCTTGTCTACAAGGATGAATCCTCTTCTGCTGAGAGGGTGCCCCTGGCTCAGTGGTTAAGAGCACAGGCTGCTCTTACAGAGGACCAGCATTCCCCCACTTGGTGACTCACAACCATCGTAATTCTGATCCCAGGGGATCACATGCCTTCTCTGGCCTTTCTGAGCATCAGGCATACACATGGCGCCCAGGCATACATTCAGGAAAAACACTTATACACACAAAATAAAATTAAATTAAACACTTGGGAGGCAGAGGCAGGTGGATTTCTGAGTTCGAAGCCAGCCTGGTCTACAGAGTGAGTTCCAGGACAGCCAGGGCTACACAGAGAAACCCTGTTTCAAAAAACAAAAACAAAAACAAAAACAAAAAACAAAAAAAAAATTAAATTAAATTAAACATTTTTAAAAGATCCATCAAGGGCCTGGGATTCAGGAGCAGGGACGTAGAGTCCTGGGTTCTTTTCCTGGGCCAGGGAAGCATCTCTGGGTGTTTCAGCAGAGCCTGGAAGCTGCAGCCCTAAGCTGGTCAGTATTGTCCCAAGCATACACATCTGCCTGGTGCTAGCTGCTTAGGACTTGAGATCTGAAAACCTCAGCATTACACACATTTAGTGATGTTGGCTGTAGGTCTGTCCTGAGTATTGCAGGCTGTTTTGTTGCACCCCAGGCTCTCCCCATTAGATGCAGTGGTGTTAACAGAAGCACACTACTCAAAGGCACACATGTGTGACGTCTATGCACACACTGCTGGCATAATAGTCCATGTCTTCAGACATTGTCAAATGTCTTGGAGTGGGGAGTCCCCCAACATCATATGCAACACCCATTTTCAGTGACAACGGTTGGTGTTATCTTCCTCCTCCGCTGCCAGTGGCACTGACTCTTTCCCAGAGTGACCTGGGGGTTCCTTTCCGAGAAAAATCTTAGCCGCCTTGAAATTGAGTCACTTAGACAAAGATGCTAAGTCAGTGAAGTGAGTTTGGCCTGTGGCAGTGGTGACAGTTGTTGGGGGAGTGTCTGGGAAAGGGAGATGAGGGGCACTCTTAAAGCAAGGGCTGCAGCAGCCCTCTAGAACATTAAGACATGCTCTGGAAGTGTGACCTGTGGGTGACAAGCCTGAGAATCTTGAGGCAGAGCACCCAGAGGGGGCAAAGGTTCAAAGCCAGCTTTCCTGCAGCATCCTTAGGGGCAATGCTTCTCCCCCACCCCCCCCCACCAACCCCTCCCCCCCCCCCCCCCCCCCACCCCCACCCCCGGCACTAGAGGAAAGGACTGGCTTGACTTTGTTGATCATGGCAGATTAAGTCTGAATACTTGAACCAGATGTGGTGACTCACGCCTGCAGTCCCAGCATTTGGACACCAGAGGCAGGGGACTCTCGAGTTTGAGATCAGCCTGGGCTTGGGCTGCCTAACAACCTACAAGACCAGCCTGGACTAAGCAGCAAGCAAGTCTCCAAAACAAAAGCAAAACAGGAGAATGCAGACTGCTATAAATAACCTCCTGGGAGGCACAGGGGCCTCTGGAACCTGCGTGGGACCCTGCCCAGGCTCCCTTCTGGACTCTTTCATCTCTTTCTCTGTCACCCTGGCCTGTACCTCTCTTATCTGTCTCTGTTCTGCCTCTCTGAATGTCCCTTTGATTCTCTCTCTGATTTTTTTCCCCTATCTCCCTCAGTATTCTCCCACCTCCCAGGCCCTCCAGCTCATCTGCCCACAAGATAAACAAGCCAAAGTCGGTTCCCACTTGCAGCTCCACACTGGATTCTCTTCCCTTCTCCCATTTTGCCCACAGGAGTGCTGTGCGCACAAGGACACACCCACAACAGGTGTCTTCACCCCTGCCCACTGCAGACTCCCTGCCAGCCCTCCCATGCCTCCGTCCCTGGCATCAGCTGACCAGCATGCCCTGCTCTGGACTTCTGATCAAGAAACTTCTTGTACACAGGAAAACGAGGGGGCAGGCAAGCTACTGTCTTGCAGCACACCACAGAGAGCCTACAATAATAGCCTCGATTCTCAAGCACAGTTTACAAAACACTGCAACCATCCTGCACAGTCCTCGTCCCAACCCAGGCAAACTGAGATGGGCACAGGCTATTGGACAGATAAGACTAAAGCTCAGAGGGGAAAACATCCCACCCAGGGCAGGGCAGCACAGCACAAAAGGAGCTGTGTGTTTGAGCATAGGCATGATCAACCCTGAGTCCAGATGCCTGGCCACTCCATTACCTCCCATTCATTCACTTAGTCAGTCAACCTCAAGCACTAAACCATGTCCAGGGGATGGTTTTCAAGACTCCCAGGCCTGTCAAACTCTTGCAGTGCCAGATAGGCAATTTATGACTTGGCTCTCTATCCAGAGTGTGGAACCCAGAAGGCAGAGCTCTTCCTTTGAGGCAGAGCACCTTCTGTCCTGTGTCTGACACCACCAGCCGACACCTTTCCAGAGACGAATAGTAGACTAGCCTGTGCTCACTCCTCATCTCAAAATAGCTGATGGGGAGTTGGCAGTTTCTGGGAAAGCAGGCTACAGAGGCCATGGATGGGTAAGTTGTCGCTGAGTGTATACTTCCTATCAAGAGACATGTCCTCTGAGGCTTCTGAGGGCTCTTGGACTCCCAGGCCATCTGTGGCAGCAGAGACGGGGGTTGGGGGGTGTGTGGATGGGATGGGATGAGAGAAGACAGGCCCAGCTTCTGGGGTGGAGGTGGGAGAAGATGACCAATTGAGGACAGAGGAAAGGGACAGAAAGGGCCCTATACACAGCTAGCACAGGGACTGCCCCTGCAGAGGGGAATCGGGCAAAGGTTGTTAAGGTGACACCTCTTCCTTAGAGTTAGCGACCTCAGCTCCTGGGGTATGCCCTGAGATACACTTCACCCATGGGCAGATATAGTCAAGGGTGTGTGTTACAGTCTTAGAAACCCCTAAAAATCCACCATGAGGGGCTGATTAATCTATGACCATGGAGACATCTATGGACAATCTTGACTTTGGCTCCCAGCCTTCTGGCCTCCATGTTACCCTTAGACAGCCTGAGGCGTAACTCTGCCTCAGGACCTTTGTACCTACTGTCCTCATTATCAAAGAGGGTCTCCTCTGATGTCCACATCTTGCCACTGCTCTGTGCCAGGCTTCTCCACATGGCATGTCTAGGGCATCTGGAAGTTGCGTTCCACGGGCTTTGGAAAAGCCAGTGTAAACGCAGCCGTGTTAACGAAACCATTGAGCCCAGGGAAACCAGCATCCTTGGAAACTCTCACATGCTTCCAAGATGGCTCAAACCAGAGGGATAGTGGACTGGCTAGTTTTATGTCAACTTGACGAAAACTAGAGTCATCTGAAAGAAGAAAACCCCCAACTGAGAAGATGCCTCCATAAAATCAGGCTGTCGGCAAGCCTGTAGGGCATTTGCTCAACTAGTGATTGATGTGGGAGGGCGCAGCCCACTGTGGGTGGGGCTGCTCCTGACTGGTAGGCCTGGATCCTATAAAAATATAGGCTGAGCTAGTCAATAAGCATCACTCCTTCATCAGTTCCTGCCTTGGTTTCCCTTGGTGGACTATTTAGGATTCAGGATGTGGAAGTCAAAAAAACCCTTTTCTTCCCAAGCTGCTTCTGGTCGCAGCCACAGCCACATCAACACTGACTAGGACCAATGGCTTATATGCCATTTAGCTCTTTAGTCCCAGAGCATCCTTTGCCACATGTGCCAGGGTGCCTTTAATTAAGGCATGGGTGAACAGCATGTGAGGCATCCTCTTCCCCTCCCTTGCTCTCACAGAGGTGATGGGAAGAAAGCACGAGGTTGTGATGCACTCTACTCTAAGGACTTCATCTGTCCCGGGATGGCCTGATGGTGTCAGTAGCCACATCAAATCTCCAGCCAACAGACAGTGGGGACCTGAAGCCCTGAAATCTACCTCAGTAAGTGAGACTCTACCAAGAACCACACAGGGTTTGAAGCAAACCCTTTACCAGACAAGCATCAGAGAGAGTGAGGCTGGGCAACTCTTTGACTGTGACCCTTCTAGGTTAAACCATATCCTGACCCACAAATCTGAGAGCCACTGAATGTGCACTGCCCTGGATTGCTAAGTCTGTAGCCATATCATTATATAATAATAGATAACTAATGAAATGGGTAAAAGTGTGGTGAGTAACGTAGGTGTGCTAGCCAGAGCAGGCAAGAGCTGTGAGCCTCATCTCATTAGTATTAGTTTTACACTTCACTGCACCTAAGTCTGCTGGGAGAACCAAGTTATCAGCTCAGCCTACACCACACAGACACCCAGGATCACCCTTCCTAAGACCAACCACACCACCTGAGCTCCAGCACGTCGTTGGTTCCTCTTTACCAGGTCCTTTCTTCCACACATATAAGTGCATACCCATACGTGCACTTACAGGTGTATGCACACACAAGCATATACATACTCACTGCATGCACGTGAACACACATAAAAACACATACTCACACACACACACATGCCCATACCCATGTTCTCACCCACACGAGGAAGAATGATACACAGCTTTGGAAAACCGAGTGAGCTGGGTTCAGATCTCGACACACTTGTTCATGTTCTCTGATTTTCTGAAAATGATCTACTGTTCTCCAGGGCTTTATCTGGGGCTAGGATAATATAACTCTTTATAGACTTAGTAATTCTAACTTAACTCTTCTGTTCTCTGTCTCTGATCACAGCTGTGGGGTTATTGATTTCTTCCCAAGGTTTCACTGGTTATTGTTTGGTGCTTTACTTAATTGACATTGTCATTTTGTCATGCTAGGGCGTAATGAGAAGCAACTATTTGGCACTTTAAATCCTGGGTTGCCAGGTAGTTGCATAACTATGATGATTTGATATTCTTTTTTATATCTATCTTTCGTTGACCTTTATGATCTTTTTGGATTCTATTTAGTCAGATAAGGAGAGCGTTTGCCCAGACCACTTTGGTTCTTGTTTTCCAGGTTTCTGTTTTCCAGGTGTGTCTTTACCCATTCTTCTCTGGTCTTCACATCTATCTCTCTTGGAACTTACTTCTTGTTAAGTCTGCCTTGCTTTTATTTCCACAACCCAAGAGCTCTTCCTGTTAGTTGCTGAATTTAACCTGGTTACATTTAGTATAATTCATACTTCACTGTACAGCTTCAGCACTTGTTGATGGGTCACCAACATCCCAGAGGTTGAGGGTGGTCCAAGGAAGATCTAGGCAGCTCATGGGAATCTTATGGTTCTGATGTGATGATCAGAAAGTTCAAACTCATCACTGTAGAGCAGTAAAGCTAAGATCACAGAAAGATCCTGTAGCTCCATGAAGACCCCTTACCTGCCCCTCACCAAGGTATTCTGAGGTAAGCCATCCCAGCACTGTTAGAACTGTCATGGTCACAAGTGGTGTTGTCACAGCCGCAACTAAGGTGATAGAAGCTACAACAACTCAAGACACTGAAGACATGTGAACATGTCTACAAGAATGGCATGAACTGGGTCTCCTGTGCTCAGCCTTAGGAATGTCTCTTCCTCGTGGCGACCCCACAAGCTCCAAGCTCACAGCTGCTAGTCTAACAGAGTATCCCACGGATGAAAACTACATGTTTACCTCAGGATCAAGTATGGTAGTGGTGAAGCTTGGATGCTTGGATTGGCCAGGCTATGGGGTAGCACAAGGATGTGATCAACATGGCCTGAGACTGGAGAACAAGTTTCCAAGGCACAGCCTGAGGCTTTAAAGAAAGCAGAAAGGTAGAGCAGAAACCCACCAGAAACATCACAACCTTAGACCTGTAGGACAGAAACCCTATTGTCACTCCAACCCCCATAACAGCCTTTCCCTGCAGTTCTAAGCCAAGCCTTGAAAACCCAAGGTCATCAGTTGGACAGAATCTTCTCAGGAGCAGCTGTCATCTCTCTCCTCTGCCACCTGCAGCCACCACCGAGCAATGTATCATGAGAAGAAATTACATGGCGACCTTCAGGAAAACACCACTCTGTCTCAGGTCAACTAAGCCTCAGCTGCCAGAAAAAAAGACCCCAGAAGCCTTTGGCAGCAAAGATGAAGGCCACAAGCTGTGTGGATGGCTCTCAAGGAAGCTCTCAATCTTGGCCTCTGAGGCAAGGCAAGGCCCTTCCTGGTGGCTATATACTGGACACAGGAAGGACACACTTACATACACAGACAGCCAGTCACATTCTCAGATGGCACTCTCAGAAAGGCTGGCTCTCAGTGGTTCAAGAGGTACCAGAGACACTGAGGTAACCACACATGGTCACCACTGTGGACTCAGCAGCTATTGTATGCGTTCCCGGGACTCCTCAACTTGAGTCTAGTTCTGCTGCCTGATGCCCGGGGTTGAGATGGTATTTCAGCTACACATAATACCTGGGCTCCCAGCCACCACAGGCTTCAGTCCCAGAGTCCTCTTTGCTTTCTACCAGCCTTGATTTAGTGGCCTTGTGCTGTGGGACATCAAGCTCTGGCCTGGACTGTGGAGTGTCTCTTTCTGAACTGGACTTGTAGGCGCTGGGAATCAACCTTGACACTGTACCTCCTGGTTACCTTGTTGAGGGATTCCTACACCAGCACAAGCTGGGGACCAAGGTCTAGCTTGGTCTGACCATTTGACCAGGATCCCAGGAACCTTTCAGTCCTTGGGGGTGCAGCTCTTGCTGCATAGGGGTGAGGAAGATGGAGGGGTGGGGTGGGGTGGGGCATGGAGGCAGCTACATTGGGATGGTGTCAGTGACAGAGATTAGCGCCATATCTGTCTCTCAGTCTGAGAGCTTCTATGTCTCTCTTCAGGTTTTCTCTATGACTCTTTGTCTGTCTCTCTGTCTCTGTGTCTCTCTGTCCTGTCACACACAGACACTTCCACCCATCTCTGGGACTTCTGATCTCTGACCTTATCTATCCATCATGTGAATCAGAGGTCATGTCACTAGGCTCTGGAAACTGTAGAGGACATCCTGGGTTTTGTGCAGCCATCATCCTGAGAGTCAACCACCCAGTAACGTTGGACTTCTTTCACTTGAGAGAAAATGTGTAGTGCTTACCCCAGGAATGACTTGGGTCCTGACGAGGTTCAAACCATCCCCTTCTAAGTCTAAAGATGTGGGAACAAAGGAGACAGACCAAGTCCTGGCCTTGGGCAGTGGAGAGGAGAGGTGGAGCAAACACAAACTTGAGGCAATGTGCAGTCTCAGGGTGGGCATTGCAGGACTCTGGATCTGGCTCTCCCACTCACAGATGTGTGGCCTTAGGCATGCTAGCTGATCTTTCTGAACCTGCTCTTCTTCATCTCTAAAAATGGGTGCCATGCCCAAAAGGCAGAGTTCATTGGTAGGGGATGGGAGGCCTAGAGTTAATTGTGTCCTTCTTGGGTCAGTCATGGACTATGCGAACTTTCCTGGACATACTGGACATACTGGAGTATGATTTACACACTGCATCTCACAGATTCCAAAAGCTTGACTTTTTCCCCTGCCATGGGGTTTTGACCTCAGTTTCCCTACTAGGTGCCTACTTAAGCCCTTCCTCTAGGGCTGATGCTAGACATGTTCCTGGCCACTCAGAAGAAGGTGGATAAGACCTAGGACTTATTCCTGGGCCTCCTGGGCCTCTCCTAGCCTGAGCTCCCAGCATCCTTTGCTCTAAGTCCATTAAAACTGATAGAAAGCAACCGTTCCGCCAGCTCAGGTTTTACTTCCCATTTTTATTAAACTTGTTAAAATTCTTACCTTTTCCAATTTCCCCAAAAGGCCAGTTTCTACCTGGCCCTGTGCCTGAGGCCAGGCTCATCTGTATGAATGGCCTGGTGGCCTAAACAGTCCCTGGCTTGCAGGAGTGTGCAAAGGATGTAGTGGAATTTGAATCACAAATGACCAGGAGCTGTCTGTCCTGCAGCCAGGATTCTCACACTTCCAGGCTGTTCCAGCCAGCAGTGCCTGGCTTCTCTCTAGAACCTTCAGACCCCATGGGGGCTGTTGCATGCTGGGAACCCTCTACCTCATTCACTGCACTAACATGCAACATCATCTAAATGCCAGGCATGAGGACAGCCACAGGAGCCTTGGCACGGCTGTTCCCTGAGGCTAATGAGGAAAAGGACATAACTCGAAGTAAAATCAATCATTACATATACAGAAATAGAAACACGTGCAGTCGCGATTGAAGCTGGCAGCCGGAGGGCTGAATCCAACCTCCAGGTGTTGGTGAAAGCCAGGAGAACAGATGAGGCTTTTGGCCAACATTTAAAAGCTGGAGGATTTCCATTAAAATATGGGAGTTTTGGCTTCTCTTACAAAAGTCAGAAATGCTGGCCACACTGGGTTCCCATCCCCCTGGCAGCTGCTTTGGCCTACATGCACATCCCACCCTAATTCACCCGCCAGGATGCTGGAAGTTAGTATCAGCAGGTAGATCTTGGGAAGGTAAGTCATGGGAGTGGATCTTTGTGGTTCCACCAAATCAAGGGGATGTAGCTAGAAGGTGCGATTTATAAACCAGGAAGCCCCCAGCTGGCATCCAGGCTGTCAATGTCATGACCCTGGGTTTCTGCAACCTCTAGAGCCCAGTGTTTGGTCTTCTCAATCTAGCTCCCGTTGACTAGGGCAACACTTTCCTCTTGAGGTGTGTGAACTGCTCTGTAGCTGAGGCTCAGATGGGGCTGAAGGAAGAAGTGTTGGCAGGGAATTTGATAGAAGGCACACCATGGTGCCATCAACGCTTTGGCCACTATCCTTGGCAGTCACATAATACCCCAGCATATTCACATGCCCACGTTTCTTTCCAGGCTGTGGATGGCATTTAAGCTCCTACATGAAGGAATAAGCATAGTCCTCTGTGGCTTGGCCTTCCCGACAACTTCAAAAAAAGGAAGGGAGCTTGGAATCACCAGTGTGTGAAGAGATGAACCTGTTTTCCTGGGAATAGGGAGTGAAGGGGGCTACCTACTTCTAGGAGCTCCTGACCCAGGTGAGTCCTGGACTCTCTCTGTGTCCTTGCACTCACCCTAGAAAGCTAAGAACAAGTATTTGGGTGAAGAACTACCATAGGGGACAAGGGAGGCACCTCAGTGTTGTAGTGTAGAAGAGGAAGGGTCTATGGCTCACTTCTGATGGAAGCCAAGGCCTTTCCTACAAGACAAGCACTCCACCACTGAATTCTACCCTCTAGCCTCCATTGGCAGACCCCAATCTTGCCTTCTCAGTGGGTGACAAGATAGGCCTCGGCTTAGGACTCATTTAATAACCAGTAGGCTATACCCATGGCAGTGAGTGAGATAGGCCTATGTGGCTGTGTCCTTGTGTCCTGCCTATCTGCCTCACACTTTTTCCATTGCTCGTTCTGTCCCTCTCTGTTCTTGGGTCTCCCTCCATACAGGTGTGTCCCTCTGTCACAGTGGGCCTGATCACCAGCCATGTTCCTCTGCTTCCTGTCTCCTTGCTGCTTAGGCCCTCTCTCTCCCTTTCTCTGGCTCCTCCATCATCACTCTACAGAGTCCTAAAGAAGATTAGGGTCTCCCACTGTTATGTCTGCCTCAGTCTACAGTCCAGGAGCTGGGCAAATGCCCCTCAGTGTTCCTAATACGTGGACCATATACCAATCCCATCACAGCCCCCTTCCCCAGCCCATAGAACCTCCCTGGGGAGTGGGGAAGGTGGAAGTGAACTACAGCTGAGTAGTGAAGGAGAGACTGAGGTAGAGGTCAGGACTCAAGACAGACCCAAGGAGGGACAAGCTCCCAGAGTCGGGCAACATGGAGGAAAGAGAACACCAAGAGATGGGAAGGGTACTGAGAGGCCAGCAAAGGCTGTGTCCATGCCAAGGAGCCTGGGTGTTATTCTAGCAAAGGAGAATGACAGATCTAAGTTGGTTAAGTAAGGCCAAGGGCAAACTCGATTCAGTAGACCATGACATCTCTTAGGGGAATAGAACTTGAGTAAAATGCAAAGCTAATTGTACATTTCAAAACCATCCACCTTTGGTCAAACAGCCAGGTGGAGACAGATCACTACAACTGTGGGCTACATCTGTGAGTACAGTGGCAGGACATGGCCAGGTGGTGATTTGTAGTTTTCTATACTTCCTCTTTTCTTTCGCTTTTGCTTGACTGTCCCTGGACTCTCAGGCCCCACCCTTCACTGATGTAAGGGGAAAGCAAAACCTATTGGCAAAACGCTTCCTTCTTACTTCCCATCTTCAAAGCCCGAATTTATTGAGCAGATTCTGCTGGGGTTAGGGGTGGGTGGGAATTGGGGGTAGGGTGGGGAGATGAGGAATTGGGTGAGCTCTAGTCTGGTGAGGTAGGGAAAGAGGTTGGTGTCACCTTCGGGGCAATAAAAGATGACTTTTCCTTGGACAGGCAGGAGGCTGGGCTAAGGGGTTTATGCTCAAGAGAAACAAAAATATGTGTCCAGAGAAACATTTGTTTACAATGTCCCTGGCACCAATATTCCAGCAGTCCAAAGGCAGAAACAACCCAGTTCCCTTCAAGTGAGAAGTATAAAGGAAAGGTGGTTTGTCCATACAATGAGCACTTATGGAGCAATAAAAAGGGATATGATTCTAGCCCCTGCTATAGTATGGATAAATCTCAAACAGATGGCACTAAATGAAAGAAGACAGTCATAAAAGACAATACACTGCATGACCCGATTCTACGAGAGGTCAGGACTTGACTAGATTATGGAGCTAAAAAGGGAACAATGGTCACCCAGGGTTGAGAATAGAGAATAGCTGCTATTGGGTGTGAGATTTATTTAAGGTTAATGGAAGTGTTGTTTTTTTTTCTTTTAATTAGACTATCACGATGCCTACTAAAAATTACTTAAAAATCCCATACTTTACATGGGAAAAGATTATGATATGCAAATTACACCTTAATAAAGTTGTTTTTAAAACATTTTTTATAATTAAAAGTAAGGAGAACCTTCCATAAAAAACCCAGATTTTGGCTTTCCCTGAATGCCATGTATACGTCTCCATGGTAACGATGAGCCGTGGGACATGATTCCCTAAGTTTACCCTGGCCATTGCACTGGCTGCTGAGGCATAGCTTGGGTGGCTTTGCTAATGTGTCATTCCTATGGAACGCTCGCACAGTGGACAAGATCCTCAATCTCAGTGGTAAGACCACAAGCACTGACGTTCCCAGCCTTATTCTCCCTTCCCATTGGTCCCCACCAGTTGTGAGCTGGGCCAGAAAGGCTCCTACGGGTGGGGGTAGAGGCTCAGTGCAGCACTTGGGCGGTAACGCTTGAGTTGCTGATGGGGTCTGTGCCTCCTCATTCTCAGCTGTAAAATAGCAGCATCATAGCACCTGGCTAGCACACAGTGGAAACAAAACAAATGTAAATTAGTGATTCCACACATAATTTTAGACAGGGACTTCTGTGTAGTTCAAGCTGGCCCAGAGCTCACTGTGTGTCCCAGGTTGGCCTTGAACTCACAATCCTCCTGCCTTAGTTTCCTGGGTGCTGTTATTATAGATGTAAGCCACCACACCAGGCTGACTATGATGTCTTGCCCTGCACCTTACAATCCCCAGAAGTTCTGAAGCCTGAGATCTTTTCTAGAACTCATTTGATCATAGTTTGGCTTGAACCTGTAGAGACTGCTGCTGACCACAGAAACGTGTCCTGTTATCACATGGAAATACGTGCGAGTGAGTACAGCGTGCTGTCAGCCTATGAAATGGGCAGTCTCTGTGTTATGTTACCTTACAAATCCAAAAGCTGCTGAATTCCAGATCATTCTAGTCCCCAGAAAAGTGGGGGCTGTAGCCTGTATAAGGAAGAGGATAGTGGCCAGGACCAAACCCTGTCCCACTCTGCACGATATCACATGAGACTATGGAGCACCGTAGCAGTAGGGAAAAGGGCCTGTGCGTGTCCACCAGCTCTGAGGTATGGGTGATTACAGTCAGAATCACCCAGGCAGAAGCAGATGTGTGTTGTCCCTGTATGCCTTGGTTCAGATGAAAGCAACCATGGCCGCTGCAGTGGGTCTCAACCTCCCTAAGGCCAGGGCCCTTTCACACAGTGCCTCATGTTGTGGTGACTCCCAACCATAAAATTATTTTCATTGCTACTTCATAATTGTAACCTTGCTACTGTTATGAATGGTAGTGTAAATACCTATATTTTCCAATTGTCTTAGACGATTCCTGTGAAAGGGTCATTGGAACCCAAAGGACTCATAATCCACAGGTTGAGAACCACTGCTCTAATGTTGTTCGTTTTCCAAACCAAGGCACAGCTGAGAACATGTGCCAGCTTGGCTGCCCACTAGACCCTTGTTAGAAAAAAAAATAGACTATTGGCTTTGTCCCTGATTCAAGGAGGATAAGGAGTTATGGTAAATCATAAGAATTTCTCCATAGCAGGAATGTCTGTTATTCAGGAGCCCCTTGCACTATGCATGAGCTTATGCAGCTGAGATGAAGTGACTTTCTGGATCTGGTCCCCGGAGCAGTTTGGGGTGGGGAGCTTTGAGCAGGCCTGGCAGGACTGAGGCCAACAAGGATGCCTAAGAAATAAGACATGGCAACATGATGAACTTCTCACTCCATGATTTTCTGTTAGAACAATCCAGAAAGGACTAAAACATCTGTGTGGTTTGCACTTACAACTGCATTGGTTAGTGTCACACTACCCTGTTCGCTCTGCAGGTGACTTTCTCTGGCATCCCCCAGCAGCCCCCAGTGCATGTCTCCTTGGCCCCAGCCATAGGCCCTGGATAGCTTTAGGTTACCTGGGGCTCCCTTCCTTAAGCACTTGGTCTCCTGGGTGGGAGATGAGGAGAATCTCATAGTGAAGAGAGGACCCTAAGATGCTGCTGGGTGGGAGCTGATGAATAACCAACCACCTCTCGGAGAGACCTCTGAGCAAGCAGTTCTGCTTGGGCTCTGAGCCTTCTATGAACCCAGTGGCCAGCGGTGGTCACCGGCTCAGCAGAGCAGTACTCCCGTTCCTCGCTTTACTCCTCCTGACCAGCTTCTTCACACTCCCCGGGATTGCCTCCCAAAAAAGTTTAGCTTAGGGTCCCAGCTAAGGCTCATGTATGAAACAGGCCTCATGGCCCCATGGCCCCATGTGTAGAACACTTGATCCTCAGCCAGTGGAGCTGTTTGGGAAGGTTGTAGAAACTCTAAGAGGTGGGGCGACATGTCTTTAAGGACTATACCTGGCCCTACCCACCACCACCCTACTTCCTGGCCTCCACGAGGTGAGCATCTCTGCTCACCATGTTGCCCTACCCAACTCTAGGTCTAGAAGCAGCGGAGCCAGCTGACTAGGCAGGACCCTCTGACACTGGCTTCTCTGGGGTGTTTTGTCACATAAAGTCAGGAATGCAGACAAGCAGCACTGCGGGACTTTCACTTGGGAACAAAGATTTTCTTGGGAACTCTACTAGATGACACTCGTGTTGCACTGTGGCAAAGAACCTGTCAACATTTTTCACGTCCTCAGACTCTGTGCAAAGCCAGGTCTAAAGGCAATGGCCTATGAAAACTGGTGGGAGGAATTCAGAAGGTGGCTTTGAACCAGTTCACGGTGATCACTAGGAGCAAAGGTCAGAGCAGAAAGATTTGTAAGGCTTGTTGTTTGATCTGAAAAGGAACACACTTAGTGCTGTTGGCATGCAGGATACAGTTGTTGAAAAGAATAGCACTGTTAAAAAAAAATCCATAAAAGTAAATATGATCTGGTCATGTTACATGTTTGAGTGCGTGCATACGTGTGTGTGTGTGTGTGTGTGTGCGCGCGCGCGCGCGCGTGTGTGTGTGTAAATGGCCTAATGGAATCCAGACTTTGTACAGTTGGATCAAAGTGAAAACACATCTAAAAGGCTGTCCCTTTAAGGAGAATGCACTGCAAAGGAGAGTCCTCTCCCCTATACCAGGACCCAGGCACTGAGCTGCTATCCAAGGTCCTGGCTACTGTTCACGCTCCGACAGATCCTGGCTTCAGCCACACAATGCTAGTTTCACAGGCTTACAGAACATAAGAGTTTCCAGGGCCATGAAGGCTTTCACCCAGATTTCAGAGGAAGGTCCAAGAGTATGGGCATTATACGGTTGAGCCAGATTCCCATGAGTCAGCCCCTGAGAAAGTGGTTTGAGAAACTGTATGAGGTGAGGGTGAGCATGGGAGTGGGGGAGCTTCCAGTGGAGACCACAGGAAGCTGGAGATGCCAGTTGCATGCAGGGTCTGCTGAGACCAAACACAGAAGCAGCGCAGGAGAGAAACTAGATGGACCTTGAGCAGCAAGGCTGGTGGGATATTGATGCTGCCCAGATCTTCAGAGATCTGGGCACCATCATGCCACTGCATGCCTCAGGTGCCATTCAGGGAGCTGCAGGAATCAGCACTTGGTCTGACTGGCCTGTCATTCTCCTGTCCTTCCAGGTTTAGAACAGGGATGGGTAGTGTCACAAGAACTCTGGAGTGTGTGGCAAGTTCTCTGCAGCTCGTTTTGTTGAGGTTTAAAACTCTAACCCCATGCTAAGTGTTTTCCTTGAGCCTCGGACTTGATCCTCTCACTTTTGAACAATGCCGGGACTTGCTAACACTCTGGGGACTCTTGGGAGTAGACTAAACGCATCTTGCATTATGAGATGGCTACGAATCCTTGGGACCAAGTGTGGGATGTTATAGATTGAACATCAACTGTCCCCACAGGCTTATAGTCACCTGGGGAGTTGCTGCAAACTTCAGAATAGGGCTTGACTGGAAGAAGTAGGTCAGTGTGGGTGTGTTCCTGAAGGCTGTATCTTGCCCTGGCCTCCTCC
>JADRCD010142296.1:0-20540 GCA_019843815.1 Montemys delectorum | reverse complement strand
ACACTGGAGCAGAGCTCTTGACTTGGGTGGGATTAAGGAGACAAAAGAAAGGCTTTGTCAGAAGATGCTTTCCCTGGCAGAGGATTGGAGGCCAGCTGTGGTGCCTCGAGTGATGTCCACACAGTCCTCTACTGTAATCTAGGCTTGGAATACTGAGTATCAGTATCTTGCAGAGGTTACAGGGCAGATCGAGGACAGCGAACCGAGTGAGGATCCTGGGTTTCATCTAATCCTCATGCTTTTCCTGTTCTGTTTCCTAGGACCCATCACAACCTCAACCCCGCCACCCACAACATCCATGCCATCAGATGGTAAGTATCAGGCATCTCTGTGCTGGGAGGATGCTGCAATCCCAGGCTGCCTGGAAGCCCTTGACCCACCAAAGTCCTCATTTGTCTCTCACTTCACCTTGTGAATGTGGGAGGCAAACAAAGATACTAACAGGGACCACAAAAGCTGAGGCTTAGAGGTTGGACTACAGAAGGGAGATTCAGAGAAAAAAACAATTAGGCTCAGCATGGGGGATGGAGCAGTTGTGGGAACTTAAAAGCAGGGAACACAGACAGACACTCAACTCCCCATCCTGCCCCCAAGCCTCTGAGAATAAACCTATCACATGCATAGAATCATGCCTCAGAAGGATGATGAACATTCTGTTCACATATGGGCTCAGATGAGCAATAGCTAGTTATATGCTTGATACAGCTGCTTCTAGAGATCTTGACTTGGTCAAGTCCTTCTCTTTCTAGGCTGTTCTTTCTCTGAGTGTAAATAGAAGCCTGGTCCACTGCTTTTGTGTTTTGATTTGTTTCTCTTTTGTTTCTGTGCTGTCCTTGGTGGTGACCTCTCCTGATAGAGAATCTGGTTCTGCAAGGGATCAGAGCCACAGTGTGGCGACATGAGTAAGGGTGGGATACACAGCCATGGCACAACATTAAGGCTCCTTCTCTCCAACTCACTGCACTCAGCTCTGGTGCAGAGAGCAGGCTGGAAGTTAGAGTTGCTGAGTTCAACTCCCAGCTCTGCCACTTCCAGTCAGGTGAACTGGCTGGATAGGAAAAGATACAATTCCATGGTGTGTGATTGTGAGGATGTGAGATGACGTGTGCAGAGATCCAGCATGAGCCTGTCACACAGTAGGTGCTCAGGTAAGCAGCACTGGTCTCCACTAATAATGTCACTTGTGCCTCAGGACTGCAAAGGTACCTAAAGGCTCTGATTGGAGTGTCTGTGGCCTTCCTCCTGTTCCTCTTCATCCTCATCTTCATTCTCCTCAGACGAAGACATCAGGGAAAATTCAGGAAGGATGGTGAGGAGGGTATTGTAACTTGGGTCTCAGGAGGTGGTGGATTCCACTGTGAACATCCAAGCAGGGGCTCAGACACTAGCCATAGGGAAACTTCACACTGGGACAGGGTAGCTTAAAAACATGTGCAGATCTCAGATCAGAAGGCAATTTGTCTCAGAATCTGTGCAATGCCAGCCATTCTGTGAACATCACCATGTTCTGGGACATTTGCTCACTCAGCCTTGTGTTATCAAGGTCCCTTCTTTCCTTCCTTCCTGGCACATGACTGGGGGAGGGGCTTCCCATTCTCCTACCTGACACTCCTCTCCCTTGCAGCCCAGAAAAAGAAAGAATTGCAACTTTCTACAGGAGCTGCAGAGTCCATAACCAAGGACAGAGAACCCCAGAAGAGGTAAATCACAGTTAGAGACCTAGACCCCTGCCTGCCTGACACATCTCACTGCTAAGTGACATCTCCTTGTCCCTCCAGGTCAAACCCAGCTACTGCCACCCAGGAAGAAAGGCTATGTAAGAGAAAGGGAGTCCTGGGAGGGGAGATGTCTGAGGTTTCAGATTACTGGGGTGCTGGTGGGGTCCTGAGGGTTTCACTGTGTGGATCTGAACTTCACTTGATAGAAACAGGGATGTCACAACTTTCCCTGGTTCTCTGTCCCCACCTGGAGCAAGGCAGGAAACTAGGGGTCTGAGATATCCCTAGACTCTGGTCAGGAGACATTCTGTTTGTTCTGCTATGACAGATGCTTCAGTGGAGGACATGCAAACTGAGGATGGTGTGGAGCTGAACAGTTGGGTAAGGTCCCTGTCCTCATCTGCAGGGCTAAACCTTAGGGCCCAGTTTAGTACAGGGGCCTACTTTCTTCTCCCTCCCTCAGCCCTCAGCAATATCTACAGCTGACCACTCCCTCCCTTTGGCCAGCACCCGCCTCTTGTGTTCTATGCCTCACTCTCTCCTGGGTTTCCTGGGACCACGTTTCTTGCAGCTCCTGTCCCCTTTCTGGCTCTTTAGCATGCTTCTGGTTGTTCTCTGAGGGGAAAGCCTTGATGGAGAAGCCCACAGAGATATCTAAGGAACAGCAACTCCTGGCAGGGAACCAGAACAAAAGGAACTTGAGCGGATAACGTGTATAGATCTTTTGCCTGCATGCATGTCTCTGCATCACATGCCTGCATGATGCTCAGAGGCCAGAAGAGCAAATCAGAAGATACTCTGGAACTAGTGTTACAGAGGATTGTAGGCTTCTCTAGGGGTTCTAGGACCCAAACCCATGTCCTCTTAATCATGTGCTCTTAATCATGGAGTCATCCCTCCAACCCCCAGAAACATGTTTTCAGGAAGATGGACCGTGTGGCTACAGCCAAGACAGCAAGGGTTAGAATGTTAGGTTAAGCCAGAACTGCAAGAAGGAAGCCCAGGAAGTTCCCATTAGAGAGGCAGTAATCGAAACAGCTCACTCTGGCCATGCTATGAAAACTGGCCAGAGGCGATCCCCAGGGGAACAGGAAGACACTGTCTGTACCTCTCACTACTTCCTTGCTACAGAGACCACCTGAGGAAGATCCCCAGGGAGAGACATACGCCCAGGTGAAACCCTCCAGGCTCAGGAAGGCAGGAGCTGCCTCACCTTCTGTCACGTCAAGGGAACAGCTGAGCACAGAATATGAACAAGCAGAAGAGTGCCGAGAAGTAAACTGTCAGGTGGGTCCTGTCCTCCACAGACCTGCACGTTTCCCCAAGCAAAGCACATACCTTTCTCTCACCCTCTCCCACTCCAGGCTGCCGAATCCGAGGAGTCCCAGGATGTGACCTATGCTCAGCTGTGCAGCAGGACTCTCAGACAGGGGACAGCTGCAGCTCCTCTCTCCCAAGCAGGGGAAGCCCCGGAGGAGCCCAGTGTATATGCTGCTCTGGCGGCTGCCCGTCTAGGGGCTGTTCTCAAGGACAAGGAGCAATGACCCTCTGCCTCCCAGGATGCCTAACAGAGACCTCCAAGGGACTCTCGGAACTTTTGGAAACCTGACTGCACTTTAAGTAACATCACAGTTTGGAAATAAAGCCAGAGATTTCTCAATAATCAAGTGAAATCAGAAATGAAATGGTGGCGCCCGCCTTTAATCCCAGCACTTGGGAGGCAGAGGCAGGTGGATTTCTGAGTTCGAGGCCAGCCTGCTCTACAAAATGAGTTCCAGGACAGCCAAGGCTATACAGAGAAATCCTGTCTTGAAAGAAGAAGGAGGAGGAGGAGGAGGAGGATGTGAAATGGAAGGGAAAGTTTTACATTGAGTGCTAACTTTAATGATATTTCTCAACAAAGCCATGAAATGAGAAAATTTACAGGCACCGTTGCACAGCCCCCTAATTCCAACCCATGGAAAGCTGAGGAGGGGAATTTGTTTTGTTGCTATGGTGCGTTATCTAGTGAATTTCATGCCAGCCTGGGCTACAGAGTGAGACATGTTTTAAACATTAGCTACCAATGATCAGGGTGGAATGCACCTGAAACCCCAGCATTTTAGAGGAGTGGAAAGGAGGGTCAAGAGGTCAAGATCATCTTCAGCTACAGAGCATAGGAGTAGGAGACCAACCTGGAACACACTAGATCTTTTCTAAAAGTGAATCAATAGGCCAAGCTTGGAAGTGCATGCCTTCAATCTCAGAACTAAGGAGGCAGAGTCAGGCAGATCTCTATTTGCTCAGTGAGCTGACTCAGTAGGTAAAGAAGGGCACTTGCCACAAGTTCAAGCATCAGAAACAGTAGAAGGAGAAAACTGGCTAGAATTTTTCTCTCACCTCCATCTAAGTCCTTCGTGTTCTTCCCACACCCAATAGGTAAATAAAACAATTAAAAGTAGACAAAAATAACCCCAAATGAAAGATTAGTATGGCGGTATGTAGCCTATGACAGATGACTTCAAACTTGCAGTACCCTTGCCTTGGCTCCTAGCATGGACAACCCTATATTCTCATTACTTTTTTTTTAATTTTATTAGATATTTTCTTTATTTACATTTCAAATGTTTTCTCCTTTCCAGGTTTCACTTTCTGAAACCCCCTATCCCATTACCCTTCCACCTGCCTCTATAAGAGTGCTCCCCCACCCACCTACCCACTCCTGTCTTCCTGCTCTGACATTCCCCTACACTGGGGCATCGAACACCCTCAGGCCCAAGGGCCACTCCTCCCACTGATGTCCAACATGGAAATCCTCTGCCACACATGCAGCCAGCACCATGGATATCTCCATGTGTACTCTTTGGCTGGTGGTCCAGTCCTCGGGAGTTCCTGGGGTTCTGGCCTTTTGATACTGTTGCTCCCTCCATGGGGCTGCAACCCCTTCAACTCCCTTAGTCCCTTCTCCAACTCCTCCAACAGGGACCCCCAGAGCTCAGTCCAATGGTTGGCTGTGAATATCCACCTTTGTATTTGTCAGGCTCTGGCAGAGCCTCTCAGGAGACAGTCATATCAGGCTTCCATCAGCAAGCACTTCCCAGCATCCACAATAGCATCCGGGTTTGGTGGCTGTATATGGGATGGATCCCCTGGTAGGGCAGATTCTGGATGACCTTTCCTTCAGTCTCTGCGCCACACTTTGTCTCCATATTTCCTCCTGTGAGTATTTTGCTCACCCTTCTAAGAAGCACTGAAGCATCCACATTTTGGCCTTCCTTCTTCTTAGGCTTCATATGGTCTGTGAACTGAATCTTGGGTATTATGAACTTTTGGAATAATATCTACTAATCAGTGTTATGTTATTTTCTTAAAGATATATTTTATTTATGTGTATGTATGTATGTATGTATGTATGTATGTGTGAGTATTTGCCATGTGTATATAAGTGCTCATGGAGGACCGATTGGATATTGGAGCTGCAGGTTTATGTGGGTGCTGGGAAATGAACTCAGGTTCTCAGCAGGAGCAGTGCATACCTTAACCTGTACAGATCCATCTCTACAGCCTCCCTACATTATTTAAGTGGTAACAGCAGAACACTACAAGTTTATAGGAACATCTTAAGAGATGTACATAAGATGGACAGATCCTTGGACGTCAAAAAGTTACTTTATTGCTTAATATATACAAAATCTGAGTTGATTTCCACACATTGAACATGCTGTCACTAGAACTGTTCCCCTTTGGACATTCTCTTTCTGGAAGCTTTGCTGGTGACTTTTTCCAAATGTTTATGTATTTGAAGTACATTATGAAACTACAGAAAGAGGAAACAGAACCCAACATAGTTTATCAGACCAGAAAATAGTCATTAACAAAACCAACACGGAAACTAGAAATCTTAGGAAGAAAGCTCTTCCACGGCAACCCCTAGATGTGATCCCTTAAAAAATTAATTCAGCCGGGCAGTGGTGGCTTCACCTTTAATCCCAGCACTTGGGAGGCAGAGGCAGGCAGATTTCTGAGTTCAAGGCCAGCCTGGTCTACAGAGTAAGTTCCAGGACAGCCAGAGCTATACAGAGAGACCCTGTCTCGAAAAACAAAACAAAATAAAACAAAACAAAAACAGCAAGTAGCTTAAAATGTAAAAACTGTCTGGCCTGGTGGCACAGCCCTGAGATCCCAGTTACTTCGGAGACTGAGGCCCAAGGATAGAAACTACAAAATCTGCGTTGGCTACTGGGTGAGTTCAAGACTGTTCTTAATAACTTGGTGAGATCCTGTCTCAAAATAAAAGGTAAAAGCAGGGCTGGGGATGAAGCTCAGTATTAGAGTGCTTGCGTGCCGTTTAAAAGACTAAATTCCATCCTCAGTAGTTTATTTCTGGGTCCTCAGTTACCTTCTTCTTCTTTTCATTGTTTGATGTACATCAGATATGATGTAGCCCTGACTGGCCTCAAACTTGCTGTTTAACTGTTGCAACCTTGAACTTATCATCATCTTGCTCCACCCTCTAACTGCCTAGTTCACAGGCTTGTGCCACCTTGTCCAGCTCTGGGTCCTCTTCTGTCTGTTCTGTGCCTGGTTTTGTGGCAATAATGACACTGGTTATATTGCTGTGGCTCTAGATTATAATTTGAAGTTGGGTATGTTGATATATCACTGTTTAGCATCAGTTTCTGTATTGGGGTATTTCAGGGTTTTGTTTTTTCCATATGCTTTTTAAACTTTTGGCTTTGTTGTGTCTTTTGGGTCTCATGGGTAGCCCTGGCTAACCTGGAACTTTGTAGACCAGACTGGCCTCAAGTCATTGGCCTTCAGAATATTGGGGTGATAGGCATCAATCACCACACCTAGTTTAGGATTTTCTAGTTCTGTGAAGAACTTCATCTGAATTTTGATGGAGATTGTGTTGAATTTTTTTTTATAAACATTTATTTATTCATTCACTTAATAGATGTAAGTACACTGCAGCTGTCTTCACATACCCCAGAAGAAGGCATCAGATCTCATTACAGATGGTTGTGAGCCACCATGTGGTTGCTGGGATTTGAACTTAGGACCTCTGGAAGAGCAGTCAATTAATGCTCTCCAGTCCTGTGTTGAATTTCTACATTGCTTTGGTTCACAGACATTTCACACTGGTGATTCACAAACACGCCTTCCATTTCCCAGTGTCTACAATTTTACCTGTTGTGTGTGTGGGTGTATGCATGTATGAAGACATGTTGAGTCACAGCAACACTGGATGTCTCTTTCAATGATTCTCCATCTTTTTGGAGAAAGGAGGCAGGTAAACAAGATTGAACATCACTCTCTGAACCCAGAGCCCATGAATTTGGGTAGATTAGGTAGCCAGGTTGCTCCAGGGATCTTCCAGTCTCTACCCCCCAGCACTGTGGATTAAAGCAACACCTTTTTTCACACAAACTATTTTGAACATTATTCTTTCCCCTCCCCACAACCACCCAGCTGGGGACCCAAATTCAGCTCCATACATTTGTACATTTTACTGAGCCAGCTTCTCTGCCTTTCAACTTTTTTTTTTTTCCAGTTTTAACTTTCACTGTAGAGGTCTTTCACCTCAATTAGGTTTGAGGGAGGCTTAATTCATGAATTTTTAATTCATAAACTTTAATATACTGAAGCTATTATGACTGACTTCTAGCCAAGAAAAATTCTAATTCTACATGGGGACAACAGATCAACAGTCCTCTCAAGAAGTTCCAGGGTGGGCTGGGGACAGACTTCCAAAATCCTGCAGCATCTACTGAGACCAATCTCAAAGACACAAGCCTGTTGAGAACTACCCAGATAGCTGCAACCCCACATTTTAGAGAAGCTGTCTAGCAAAAGAACCATGTTCAGTGGAGGAGGGCAGGGCAGGCAATATGGACAGGTGTGAATGGGTTAGTTTCTGGTAAAAGGAAGAGATGTATCTCATTGTAAATGGTTACTCTAATCTGAAGGATCTTGGGAAAACTTGGTGCCAGGTGCTGCCTATTCACTCCTGATGGTGCCTAGCCAGCTTACTTCTGAAGGGGCCAGAAACTGAGGGGTCTCAAGTCTAATCCAAACCTTTTGTTTAACGTAACTAGACATATTTTTAACATTTTTCTAGACAAGTTTAATTAAATACTTAAGTGCCTCAAGAAAATTCATGTGAAAACTTTAAAAGAATGCCATTAGTACTAATTTCATGTTTAACTCACTAGTTCCAAGAATTCCTGAAGACCACTGATGCTGATTTAACATTTACTTTCCAGAAGCAAGGACTAGCCCAAACCTTTTTGCTTTTTTATTCTCCCCCAGTGAGAGCAACTCCTGAATAGGGGTAATAAGGGGCCCTTAGACCACAGCAGGCTCCCATGAAGCACCCTAGCATTGGAATCTTAACTGGAGAGCCTGGAGTTTTTCTGTTGAAGGCACCAAAGCTATCACCTTCTAGCCAACTTCTCCCTAACATCACAAGCTACCAAACACCAGTGTCTGTACACAGGCATTTTAAACATACATCCCTCCTTGGCACATTCTACTATATACAAGCAAGGAAACAAAATTCAACACACCCACAAGCCTTCAAGCTTGCCCCAACTACTCCTTATTTCAAGACCACTGGCTGCTTGCTACCTCGCCTCAGTAAGAATCTACCCAAATCACCTCATATGACCTATAACTGACCTGACTCCTCAAGAACTGAAATACAGAAGTAGCAAAGCACCTGTCCTTAGACAGTTGCTTTTTCAATTTCAAGCAGCTCTCATTTCCCTGGGAGTTCAGTTTTTCTGCTCATCTTCTGACTCAAGCTTCCCGGCAAGGCTAAACAGAGAATGAGGATGTTGACCTCCCTCAAGACCATGACAACACAAAGCTTTAGATGGAAAATTTCTTAAGCAGCCCCAAGCAAACAGCTCACTGGCTTATTTCCTGCTCACCAAACCACATCTTGAGACACAGAACTTACAAAAGCCACCCCGCAAGTTTTCAATCAGTCAATCTCACTTGAGACTAGAATTTGGCTCCAAATGGCTGGGTTTATATTGCTTTCCACTGTATCAGTTCAGGTAACATCTGTCTCCCCTTTTGGGAACATTTACTAAATTCGATAGTAGCTTGGCCTACGTGTAGAGCAACTTTGTCCTGTAGAAGTTGCACTCACTACAGAGAGACACATCAATAAACCAAGTATTAACTTTTTTATTTTTTCAGCTGGAAAATTAGACAATCCTCCAGTGCAGCAAGGTATTAATTAATCCTCTTCCTCATCATCACCAGCTCCAGCACCACCCTGGCCTTTCTTGGCATTCTTCCTCTTCACTCGGCCTGGACGGCCACCACCATAAGGAGAACGGAGGGAGAAGTCAATGTGCTTCTGAGAGTCCAGACGCACAATGAAGGATGGGATATTTACCACCTGTTTGCGGACCCTGAATAGGAAAAACAGGTTAAGGGGACAAAATGAGAGGCTGAACCATTTGATCCTGTCCATTGACAGCAGACTCACAGGCACTCCTGACCTCACAGATTCAGATCTCAGTAACCTGGAAACCAGAGTTGCCCATACTAATTAATGCTTTGGTTTGCTTCCTGTCCACATTGTAATGTCATCTGGCCTCAAACCACCTCAGACAGGAGTGCATCTCCGCCCATAAACAAAAGCAGTAAGGGAGAAATCTGAGACTACACTACATTCCGTATAGCTGTCATGATTGGTGCTCATTTACTTGGGTTAGTTAATGAGCATGCAATTTCCATTTACCCTAGTCTTTGCACCAGTCACTTCAGACAGGTGCATTCTCAACTGGCAAATTAACAAGTAAGAATATAGCAATGTCTAGATTGTCCCTCACACAGCAAACTCCATAGACCAAATTGTCACCTCAATACCGACTCCAATCTTCTCCCTCCAGGGGGCCACCAAGAGCTGTCCACCTGTCCACTGCTTACATGCCTGCAGACACCTTCACAAGGTGTACGGCTCACGCCGCAGTGACCCTTGCGCTGGGCTATGGGGAACAAGGCTGCTCCCTGTATCCCCATAAGATGTTTGCAGGGCACGATTCTGAACCCTCAAGGGTAAGCTCACATCTGTCAGCTCCAAGGGCTGCACAGGAGATAGGGATGGCAGCTTAGCAAAGAAAACCAACAGCAGATAGGGAAATAAGATCAACAGGCCCAGCTGCAGTTTACCTGATGTGACGTTGGCGGATGAGCACTCGGGCATGATGAATAGATTTGGCCAGGCCCAGCTTAAAGACCTGTGTCTGCAGCCGTCTCTCCAAGAAATCCTCAATCTTCAGGCCCAGGATGTAATCCAGCTTCATCTTGCCCTCATCCAGCACTCCAATGCGAACAAGTCGCCTCAGTAGAGCATTGCCTGTGATGAGAGTAGCAGCCAAATGAGGCCTGACCTCTCTTAAGATAGGTTACTACAGCTTTCACTCATTTCTGCAGGGAGCTCTGGAAATAACATCAACGATGTGATGTTTACTCCATGAGCCCTAGGCCTGAGACCCTGCCATACCTACTGAGCCACCCTTTCACCAACAGGCTCAACAGCTTCTCACCCAGTTTTTAACACTAAGATTAAGAGCTCTAACATCCAACTTCAAAAACAAATTTTATTTTCACAACATGAATCACAGTACCTAGGAAGCTAGGGATAGCAGAGCTCCAAGGTATACAAGTACCGTACAATACACAGTACCATAAGGTCAACAAGACACACACACAGCCCAGTTATTCCTCAGACTATTCTCCCAGGAATAAAATGAACTGTATATGTAGGCCCAGTCACCTAGTAAGAAGCCCAAATTACAAAAACACATCATCTTCTATCTTCCAGAACTCTAATATCGGCTCAATCTCTAACATTCTATAAACCACAGCCAGATGCAAATGCAAGAATATGTCTCCCAGATGGAAGATTATATATTTCTCTTATATCACCTAAAACTAACTAAACATCCAGTATTACGACAGAAGAAACAAGTGCGCCTCCTACTGTTTTTCTCTGACCTCCATTTGTCCACTGCGGACAGGGGCAGAATTCTAGAAAGCAATTCAAAAATAATCCTTGTGGTTGGGATGAGATAGGGCGTTTGCAGGAGACCGGGAAGGGGACTAAAGTAGCATTTGAGTCCTGGTGGCACATGCTATTATTTCAATTTCTAATCTCAAAGCTGACAACAAAGCAGCAGACCCTTCCTGGTAGTCACTACCACGTGGGAAATGCTGGATCTGATGACTCAAGGCAGGGCCAACTCCACAACTCTAGGTCTTCTCCCTCCTAACCATAGCTAGACGGTTTCACTAGAAAATGATTCTTCCTTGGCGACTCTCACTTCGCCTCAACAAAACCGAAACTTATTCTCATATACCTTGAGCTCTCATTCTCATGCAACTCCCAAAACATCAATCTCTACTATAAGTCTGTGTTGAAAAATTCCCCCAAGCAAAAAGAGGTGGCTCAAACCTGCATACCTAACACTTCTAGATTTCTGGCAGTCTCAAGAAATCCCCACTAGCCCAGCTTGTTCTGCGTCACGCCTCCCACGCCCTAAAAACTCAGCAACCACCATCCCTTTTGAAAATAGGTTCATACACACCTTCAAAGAGACGCCGAGGATCCTTCTCGTCCAGCGTCAACAGCTCTCGGGCCGCCTTTCGGATCTTGGCCAGGGTAAATTTGACTCTCCACACCTCACGTTTGTTCCGCAGTCCATACTCTCCTGCACGTGGTTGGGAGGAAAGCACAGGGCCAAGCCACGGGTTACTATTACATTTGCTGAGACTAGAGAACACAAAACCAATCTAAACAGCAATCCTCTGTGGACCTGGCACCACACAGGATTCTCCAGAACGAGCACGTAGGAGACAGACAACATGGCTACCTAACGCTTCCCGGATCCGCAATCCGAAATCCTACTTTGGCCACTCACCAATCAACTTTAGCTCCTGGTCGAGACGCGACTTCTCGAAGGGTCTCCGTGGGGTCACATAGGTTTTGCGACAAACCCAGCTTCTGGCGACCGGCATGTTGACTTCGCTAGGCCCGCTGCGCCTGCGCAGTAAAGGATAACTTTAAAAAAATATAACCTTGTGGCGCATGTGCAGCAAACCCCCGCTAGGACATGGCGGCACCAACTCGGCTCTCGGGAAAACCTCCTTAGACACCTTGAAAACCGGATTGCTCCACAACCGTGTTGTAATAACTCCCAGCCACCTTCCTTCTCCCCACCCTCTTCCTCAGCGTGTCATGAAGATTCGATGGCTCCGTTACCTTACAGCATCACCCCCTAAAAGGCGAACTCAACGACAACCATAAAGCTCACCTACGAACTCAGGCCCGAGACAAAGAGAAACGTGGACGCCGGACCGCGAACTTATAGCAACGGCGCCTTGCGTGACGTCATCACGCACCGCTCGCGGCTACGCCAATCAGAAGCAGGAAAGCCATAGAGACGAGCGGGCCGGCCAGAGCGGCGCTTCGCTGGGCTGATTTAGCAGTGAGGTGCTTAGGCGAATGAAGAGCTATGATGACATCTTGGCTAATCCAAGAATTAACGAGGCTGCGCCTTCTAGGGTTAAAACATTGAGTAACCACAATGGTCACTTTTTGGGGGTTGTTTGGTTTTTTTTTTTTTTGGTATTTTTGGTTTTTTGAGTCAGGGTTTCTCTGTGTAGCCCTGTTCTAAAACTCACTCTGTAGACCAGGCTGGCCTCGAACTCAGAAATCCGCCTGCCTCTGCCTCCCAAGTGCTGGGATTAAAGGCGTGGGCCACCACCGCCCCGCGTCACTTTTTGTTTTAACAAAGACACTTGGTAAAAACTTACAGGGGGAATTCAGAGCAGCAGCCAACGTTCCCCATCACTGTCTCAATCTTGTGGCAGTGCCCTTGCCCTTAAAAGTGCTAAGATTTTAGTGTAAGCCATAAAATATAATAATAAAAAAACACAAACATAATATATTATAAGATAGTATAAATATATATGTCGTGCTGGGCTTTATTGAAATATATATCTTATGCTGGTTCACTTTGACAACTTGACACACCTAGACATACATGCAAAGAGGAACTCATATAAGAAAATGCCTCTATCATCTTGGCCTATAGGCAATGCTCTCCTAATCTGCTTATTGTTTTTGATGCAGGGTTTCCTATCAAATGACTATGAATTCCTGATCCTTCTGCCTATACCTCCCAAGGGCTGGAATTAAACTCTACTTTCGTGTAACTGATATTTGTTTGGTTTTTGAGACAGGGTCTTTCCTCTTAGTCCTGGCTGTCCTGGAGCTTCCTATTCAAACTCACAGAGATCAGCCTGTCTCTGTCTCCCAAGTGCTGGGATTAAAAACATGCACTACCATGCCCAGCTTTGTATATATGATATTTTATAACTTTTTTTTATTTAGGGGAGATGGGGGTCTATGAGCCCTGGCTATCCTGGAACAATGAACTATGTAGACAGGCTGGCCTCAGACTCATAGACATAATGACCTTGCCTCTGTCCTTGAATAGTAGGACAGGCCTCTACCACTAGGCCTAGCTCAGGTACTTTCATTTTAACCAGTGTGATTGGTAAGAATTTACACTTGCATTTGTATACTCAAAAGGCAAAGATCTTGCTCATTTGGTCTGGGAGGACAGATTGGTAAGGACAGGGAGTCAGACTAGCTTACTTTCTGTGTCAAACATTTGCTTTATAATTTTTAAAAATGATTTATTTAATGTGTACAAGTATTTTTCCTGCCTATATCCACACAAATACTCCATGTGTGTACCTAGGACCTTCAAGGGGTTGGATAAGGGGTTGGATACCAAAGACTGGAGTTGTGAGCCATGTATGTGCTGTGAACAAAACTCAGGTCCTCTGCAAGAACACCAAGTACTCTTAACCACTGAGCGACCTCTCCAGCCCTTATTTGTTGATCTATTTGAGACAGGCCTTGCTGGCCTGTAACTTGCCATGTAGACCAGGATAGCCTTGATCTCAGAAATCGCCCTGCCTCTCCCACCTGAACATTGGGATTAAAGGTATAAACCACCACACCAAGTTGACTTTTTTTTAAATTATGTGTATGTCTGTGTATGTACACCGCAGTGCAATTGTGTTTAGAGGGCAGAATAGGGCACCAAATTCCCTGAAGATGGAGTTGCAAGCACTTAGGAGCTGTCCTGTGTTGGGAACTGAACCCAGCCCCCTTGGAAAAGCTCAACTGCTGAGCCTCTTCAAACCCACAAATGTAGCCCAGGCAGCAGGCCTGAAATTCACGATCTTCCTGCCTTTGCCTCTTCGGCATATCTTTCTAGACTGGTTTACACTACCACAACCAGCTCTCATGCCAACAGTTTTAGTTATTACCTTTACATCACATATCTAAAACGGTTTGTAGTAATCTCAAAGGGACCAGTAAGATGGCTCAGCCCTTAAAGATTCTTGAAGGCAAGCCTGACAACCTGAGTTCATTCCCTGAGACCCACATGGTAAAGAGAACAGGTTCTCTCAAGTTGTCCTCTGACCTCCACCTAAGTTCCAGGGCACATGCATGCTCACATACACACCCAGGTATACTTGCAGTAAATAAACGCCATATGAAAATGTCCTCAAGGCAACCTTAGTGCAATGAAAAGAGGCAGATTCCTAAATCACAAAGACCAGGTATGAAGGCTCAGGCCCAGCACAGGTCTTGTGACCTTGGTCAAGTCATTTCTCATTCCCTTTTCTCATCTGAATATAGGAACGAGAGCCCCACTTTTCAAAGATTGTTGTAACGACTCAAAATACAAACATTTATTCAACAAATTTATTGAGAACTGCTGGGACCTAAGCCCCACAGGAAAACAGAAAGGCCAAACAAAAGCAGTCTCCATTCTCAACAAGCTCAGTTTGGAAACAGAAACACAGAACACAGGTAGTAATCGCCTAAAAACAGGAAAAAAAAAAACAAAAAACAAAACAGAAAGGATGTAGTGTTCAAAACCCTGGAATCTGAACTAACCAGGCAGGGCAGGAAAGCACAAGCCTCCATGCAGAGATGAGCTGGGGTGACCATCGAAGAGGGTTCCTGCCACAGTCATATCTCCACCAGTCTCCAGCTCACTGCAGGCTGGCCCACTGCAGGGACGTATAGACCACCTTCCCATCAGGCTGCGGGGAGCAGAGAAGCAGGGTCTTTCTGACACTGGTTCCCAGGCGGCCTGCAGAGACCAGGTCCTGAAGTGGGATGGGATCCTCGGCAGACCAGCACTGAGCAATGTAGTGAGCATGGAAACGCAGTGGATCACCTGGGGGAGAGAGAGAGAAAGATGCATAGCAGTTCCCACCTGCGGGGGCTGGGATGGGATCTGACCTGGGATCCTTGGGCTTACGGCATTTCTGTCTCCTTTGTAGTGCTGGGTATGGAAGCCAGGGCCTTGTGTAGATTAGATAAGTATTCCACCGCCTTTTTATTATTTATTTATTTATTAAGGCATATGAATGTTTGCTTCCCTGCATACAAGCACACCATATGTACCTGGTGCTTGTGCAGGCCAGAAGAGGGCATTATGACCCACAGAACTGGGATTACAGAGGGTTGCAAGCTGCCATATGGGTGCTGGAACCATATCTGGTCCTCTGCAAGAGCACCTAGTGCTCTTAACCATCAAACCATCTCTCTAGCACTCTCTTTTTACTTTTGGAGGCAGGGTCTACATTGTCCTTGCTCACGTTGAATTTGCCCTGTAGCTCACGCTGACCCTAACCTTGGCTTTCTCATTCTCCTGTCTTAGCCTTCTGAGTAGCCTGTATCATAGGCTGCATGGACATTTCAGCTTTCAGCATGCACTGAGTATTTTGAAACCCATATCCTTGGACCCACCTGCTTTTTTGTTGTTGCTCTTGAGACAGGGTCTCTCTATGTAGCTATGAATGTTCTAGAACTCACTATATAGACCAGACTGGCCTCAAACCTACAGAGATCTACCTGTCTCTGTTTCCTGAGTGCTAGGAATAAAGGTATATATCATTACACTCGAAACAGCTACTCTATCCCTAAGGACATTCTATCTTCTCTTTTTCCTTTTTTGAGACAGAGACTTCATGTGTCCCAGGTTGGTTTTGATGACCCAAGAAGGCTTCACAATTGCTAAGACACAGAACAGAAAGCACAGAATGGTTACTTCCATGGTACAAGGTACATCATCTATAAGACTAAACAATACCCAACTACCAAGATTAAAAAACGCGGTGAGACACCCTTGTACCCTCAAGCACTGAGGAGGTGGGGGCTGGGGACACAACACAAGACTCCTTGAGCTTAGGAGTTTAAGACCAACCTGGGCACCATAAAGAGATTTTATCAAAAAAATAAAATAAAATAAAAGATGAAAAAAATGAAAGAAAAAAGTCATTTTTTTTAAAGCCACAAGTACTGGGATGCAGCTCATTAGCAGACCACGTATGTAGCACAAGCAAGGTCTGATCCTACAACTGCAGTCATAAAACAAAAAGCGTCTGAGACTCTAATAGGCTAGGAAAAGAAACAATTTTATACTAGGACAGTGAAACAATTAAAGGCCATGGTGGTGGCAAATGTTTTTAACCCCAGCACTGGGGAGGCAAAGGTAAGCAGAGCTCTGTGTGTTAAAAGTCAGCCTGGTCTACAGAGTAAGTTTCAGAACACCTAGGGCTGTTACACAGAGAAACAACTGTCAAAAAAAAATGCAAATAAATGATAAAATAAAAAAAAAATAGTTAAATAGAATTTCCCCAAAAAAGATCCAGATAGTAAACATGGTTAGTTTTGTGGGCCTTACTGCAGACTTGGCTCTGCCAGCACAGCACAGCAGCCATATGTGCTATGTAGGCAGAGGCAGGGATGCCCTCTGATGACTTAGTTACTGAAGAGCTGACAGTGTGTCTGTCCCTGGTGAATCTGAACTAGCATGAAGGGAATCTGAATACGACTATACAAGAGGGTAAATCCCAGGAAACGGAAATCTAAAATATAGAACTGGAGAGATAGCCAAACAATTAAGAACCTCAAACTACTCTTCCAAAGAGACCCAAGGGCTAAGTTCCCAACTCATACATCAGACAGCTCACAAGGCCTGTAACTCCAGGTCCAGGAGAATCCAATGCCATCTCCTAGTCTCCTTAGACCTCCACACACACATACGCACACAAAACATAAAAAAGAAAACAGAAATGAAATCAAAAGGGAGCGAATGAGAATCTACACCATGAGACTGTAGCACTCTACGGGAGATTACTGCTGTCCCTGCCTGGCAGCCGGGTTCTTGGCAGAGCCTAGGCAGTAACCAGGTTCTCTGGCTCTTACAGGGTTCCAGCCAGCTGAGCGGGTACATCAAAATGCTTGAGAAACTAATCCTGTAACTGTTTTCCTGGAAGCTTAGCAACTTTGAGCGTAAGGCAAAATTTACAAACAAACTTAGAAGCATTAGAGTGATTGAGGCTTTAGACACTATTTCAAAGAGGCAAGGATTCTCCTCAGTGTCCCATACACTTAAGTACTCACTGTTTTAGAAATATTGGCATATCAGAATGAATTGGTGAGTGCCGGGCATGAATGCTTATGCATTTTAATCACCTCAGCACTCGCACGGTTGAGGCCAGCCAGGGTTACATGCACCACCCTGTCAAAGGAAAAAAAAGAGGCAAGAAAAGAACAAATAGTTTAGCTAACGGTTCAATTTAGTTAGTGTAGATTACAGCTCTGTGTGGTGGCATATATTTGTCATTCTAGCACATAGAAGGCTCAAGGAAGAAGAATGCTTCCAACTGTGTCATGTGGGAAACTAGACACCACCGGCTTGGGATTCAATAGTGAGACCGTACATTAAAAAAAAAAAAAAGTCAGCCGGTGGTGGCGCACGCCTTTAATCCTAACACTTGGGAGGCAAAGGCAGGCGGATTTCCGAGTTCGAGGCCAGCCTGGTCTACAGAGTGAGTTCCAGGACAGCCAGGGCTACACAAAGAAACACTGTCTCAAAAAACAAAAAACAAAAAAAAGAGGGACTGGAGAGCTGGCTCAGTGGTTAAGAACACTGGCTGCGCTTTCAGAAGAATTCAATTCCCAATACCCGCATGACAGTTCACAACTATTTCTAATTCCAGTCCAGGGGATCCAACAACCTTACATAGACATAGAACAGGCAATACACATAAAAATTAAAAAAAAAAAAAAAAAAGGAAAGAAAAATCCTGATATGGTTGCAGATACCTTTGGAGACAGACAGGTAGATCTCTCTGAGTCTGAGGTCAGCCAAGGTTACATAGTAGACCTTAACTCAAAAATTTATATAAGATGCTGGGCGGTGGTGGCACACGCCTTTAATCCCAGCACTTGGGAGGCAGAGGCAGGCAGATTTCTGAGTTCGAGGCCAGCCTGGTCTACAGAGTGAGTTCCAGGACAGCCAGGGCTACACAGAGAAACCAAATCTCAAAAAAAAAAAACAAAACAAAACAAAACAAAACAAAAAACAAAACTTATAAGATTCCCAGGCATGGAGGTACAAGCCTTTAATCTGAGTACTTGGGAGACAGAGGCAAGCTCTTTTGAGTTCTAGGCTACTGTGATCTACATAGTAAGTTCTGGGTCAGCCAGAGCTACACAATGAGCCCTGTCTTGAAAATAAACAAACAAGTAAGGTATAAGATTAGATAATTAACTGATTT
Organism: Montemys delectorum; assembly: GCA_019843815.1. Lineage (NCBI taxonomy): Eukaryota > Metazoa > Chordata > Mammalia > Rodentia > Muridae > Montemys > Montemys delectorum. The sequence goes on along the minus strand of JADRCD010142296.1, from coordinate 2,160 downwards.
CAACTAGTCATTTTAAGTTGCAGTGGCTTTGTCTGGAAACAGGAAATCTCACCTATGTTCCATAGATTAGTTTTTAACTCCCCCATCCAAGAAATTCTGCTTCCATTTCCCAGGTAGCTGGAGATACAGGCATACTCAGACCTAACTGGAACTTCGAAGTTCGAGGGTACTTAAATGGCATGGGTGCACCTGCATATCGATATCAAAATATATCTATCTTTTTTTTTTTCATTTTTAATTGTATTTTTCTTTTTTTTTTTTTTGAGACAGGGTTTCTCTGCGTAGCCCTGGCTGTCCTGGAACTCACTCTGTAGACCAGGCTGGCCTCGAACTCAGAAATCCGCCTGCCTCTGCCGCCCAAGCGCTGGGGTTATAGGCGTGGCCGCCACCGCCCGGCTAACTGTATTTTTCATACAGATGACCCTACAACCTTTTTTTCTTTTTTTTTCCAGACAGTCTTAATACCCAGCCCTGGCTGGCCTGAATTCACCATATTGCTTATGCAGGTCTCAGACTTGTAGTAATCCTTCTGTGTCAGCGTCTCAACTGCTAGGATTACAAATATGGCCATCACATGTGACCATCTTTTTCTTTTCTTCGTTGAGATGAGGTGTCATGAAGCCAAAGCTAGCCTCAAACTGGCTATGCCTCCACTTACCTAGAGCTGGTATTAGAGGCATGTACCACAATACCCAACTCTAATCCTATAATTCTCTGATAACGTACACTGTTTCCCAGACAGCTGGGTTTTGTTGTTGTTGTTGTTGTTGTTTTGGTTTGATTTGATGTGATTTTTTTGTGACAGGGTTTCTCTGTGTAGATCTGGCTGTCCTGGACACCAGGCTGGCCTCAACTCAACAGAGATCAGACTGCTTCTGCCTCCCGAGTCCTAGGATTAAAGGTATGCACCACCACTGCCTGGCAACAACTGGTTTGTTGTTGTTGTTGTTGTTTTTCTGGCTTTTGTTTTGGGCTGTCTCACTATGCAGCTTGGCTGGGATTAAAGGCATACACCATTTCTTCTAGCTTAATTACTATGTTTTCTTCCTAACTTATCAGAAACTTCTCTACTTTTAATCTTTCAATTCTATAAAGAATCCTGCAGTGGATGTGTTTATGTCTTGTGCACATATGTAAGGATCTCTAAATGAATTTCTAGGTCACAGACAGTATTTATGAAAAGTGACTACATTAAGCCAGGCACTGTGACACAAGCCTGCAGTTCCAGCACTTGGGAGGTGGAGAAAGGCTAGCCTGTGCAGCCTAACAAATTCCAAGCTCATTCTTGCTATGGGATGAGACCCTGTCTCTGACAAAACTGCTCTCCATGAGTTCAAGAGAACTCTGGCACATTTGTTGTCCTGTTTTAGATCCCCTGGGAGAAGAGATGGGACAAAAGAGAAAATGCACAACAAATAAAGACCCTTAGAAAAGGTTCAGCCACCAGAGCCCCAACCAGAGCAAACTCACCAGGATAGACCAGGAAGTCACCACCAAACTTCCCAGCTGCGCTGAGGAAGAAGCCTCTCTCCCACAGGTCCCTGTAGATGCTGTAGCGCAGCTCGTGGGCAGGCCGGCCGGCATGGGGCCAGTCTTTGGACTGCACACGCCAGTCCAGAGGCTTAGCTTTTACAGGCCGAGGCCTGGCAGTGGCCAGCTGGATGAGCAGGGCTGATCTGGGCAAGGGAGTCACCCCATTTGAAGGTCCTGGTTGGGGAGATGAAGAATCTGGGGGGGGGGGGCGGTGTACAGAGAAGAATGTACTGAGTCCACAAGGTCTCCTTAGCCCCAGAAAAACCCAACTAAAATTCTCCAAAGCTTCCCTCTCCCTCCTGCCCCAAATCTTAAATCCTACTCTCACCTGCTCCCTCCTGCTCCGCAGGAGCCTGGCCATCATCACTGGTCTCACTCCCTTGGGTGGTCTCACTCCCTTGGGTAGCTTCGCTTCCACCGGCTTCTTGGCCTTCTTCATCTGCCCCTGAATCCTGTTCCAGTTTCTGCTTCTTGGCCGCCTGGCCCTCTACGATCTTCTCTAGAAGCTCCTGACGCCGGGTCTCCCGGGCCTCGGCTGCCAAAGTGTTCTGATCCTGGAAACTCTGCTCTTGCTGGCGTTTGAACGATGCTAGGGCCTGAGAAGTAAACTTAACTGGAACCCCAAGA
>JADRCD010142294.1:658-12468 GCA_019843815.1 Montemys delectorum | reverse complement strand
GAGAGAGAGAGAGAGAGAGAGAGAGAGAGAGAGAGAGAGAGAGATATGCCACAAAGTGTGGGTCAGAGGGCAATTCGCAGGAGTCAGTTCCATCCTTCTATGAAGGCTTCTACATAAAGCCTAGGAATTGAATGCAGATAATCAGGCTTGAGTACAAGCACCTTTACTGCTGAGCCATCTTGCCCACCCTCAAATTACTTTCTTGTTTATTTTCTGGAGTCAGGGTCTCACTATGTAGACCTGGCCATCCTGGAACTTGCTATGTAGACCAGACTGTCCTGGATTGCACAGAGATCTTTCTGTCTCAACCTTCCGAGTGTTGGAATCAAATCCTGGCACCACCGTACCTAGCCCCTCCAAGTCCTTTTAAATGGTATTGATCTGCCACTTCCTATACCCTCTGTTCTATCTGTTTCCAGGGAGGGATGTTTCAGGAGCAGGAAGGAAGATACTTCTGCAACTGGACAGGGGTTAGCTTTGCAACATGGAGTTGAAGGATTTGAACCTAACTGCATTGTAAGCTAAAAGCTTTGATACAAAAACATGGAAAGAAATCCACAGGAACAAGAACTAGGTGAGGTGTTTTTAGATTTGATATCGCAAGCACAGTTTATGAAGGGAATATTGATGCACTGGACCTTGTTAAATAGAAACGCTGACTTTTTTTATGAGCAGCTACGTTGGTGAGAAGTCAGAGCTACTGAAAACATTCTCAAGTCTCATTACCTGAGAAAGGATTTGCATCTAGAGTATACAAAAGGCCCCCATGGATGTTGTTGTGCTTCCCGAAATACTGATAATGGACTGAACCTCTGAACCTGTAAGCCAGCCCCAATTCAACATTGTCCTTTACAAGAGTTGCCGTGATCCCGATGTCTCTTCACAGCAATGAAACCCTCACTAAGATACCTCACAACTCAAGAGCCAAAAACAACAATTCCGTTGGGGGTGGGGTGGTGGTGGTAGACATCTCACTTGGAAAGCAACAGAGAATACAAAAATACATTCTTCATCATAAGCCATCATGAAGATGCTGAGCAAATCCACAATGAGTACTCACTGCCTGTCTCTCAAAAAGGCAATGATTGCACAAAATGCTGGGAGCACGTGGCGAAGCTACATTTTCCTGTCTCGCTGGGCGGGCATGAGATAGCAGAACAGGTCACCTCAAAACCCGACCATAGGAGACCAGATCGTGACACTCCAAATATGCCTCTTTGGCATACAGATTATTTTGAGATAATTAGCTGAAATTCTGTGAAACTATAGACAAGGGAAAGTCCTAAAGGCAGAGCAGAAATTAGTCTTTTAAGAACAATTTACATTTGCAAGGGAAATGGAAGAGACGCCCAGGAAGTGTGTAAATCCATGTGAGTTTGAGGCCAAGATGCCAAGGACTAAACAGTGAAACCCTGTCTCAAGCAGATTTCATAGGACAGAAGACAGTGCTAAATCCTCAGGAGCTGGAGTTACAGATGCTTACGAGCCCTCCAATGTGGTTGCTGGAAACTATGCTCTGGCCCTCTTCGAAAGTAGCAAGAACGCTTAACAACACTTAACAACTGAGGCATCTCCCCAGTCCCTAGATAACATCTCTAAACATGAACTCAAAACTGCCTCTTCTATATTTACTCATATGCTTGAGTGTCTTGAGTGGAACATACAAATGAATAAGCGTTAACTGTTTTCCTCTTATCAATGCATCTTTTTTTTCTCCAGAGACCCATCCCAGTGAAGAACTATAGACAGTTGAGAGGAAATTTACCTTTCCTGCCCCACAGTGTAAAATGATGTGGCCACTCAAGAAAGGTGTTTGTCGGCTTTTTAAAAAGCAAAACGTGCACTTAACAGAGTAAATTGGTAACTGCTCTCTGACATATTTTTTGCAAACCCTATACATAAGTGTTGTCGTGTGGGAGGTATAGAGAAACAGCTATTAACCCTAGGTAGGCACCGAAAGACCAGAGAACAGCTTCCATCCAAGTCCAGCTTGGTAAACCAATGAGTTAATTTTGATTACTTACAGAGACACAGATGACTCCAAGGCACCTGCATCACTGAATGCCCCACCCAACATGGTACTGACTCATGGAAGCTACATCACCACAGTTCCATCTTCAGCCAGCCTTCTGCCTCCTGTAGACTCCACCACATACCCTAGACTGCCGGAACCTGTCCGGTTGGTCAGAGGCGGCGGCCGGATCTCAGGCAAGAGTTTGATGACCTCCACGTCACTCATTCTTCTACGAGGAAATATTAATAGTCCTGGTCCCATGAGAGTGATCACAGTTGCTCTGATTCAAGGTGGGGATGGACATGTCATACCCGGAAGACAGAGCTCTGTGATGTATATTTATATTCAAGGCTTCTGGTAGCTTTGGGTTGAGCCAGTGACAGCCAACAACTCCTCAGTAAGTGAGCAAGCAGTTAAGCTGTAACCAGGAATGCCGCAGAACACCGCTCAACAGTGAGCCAGACAGAGGATCAACACACACAACTGGGATCCATCAAGGTAATTAGTGTGAGGCGCAAAAGCTACTCCCTGGGGTTAGCTAGCATGCATTCCATTTATGGAATGCGATGGTTAAGAGTGATTGTTAATCTGAAGATCTAGAATTGCCCTAAGACGCAAGCCTCTGGGCATATCTATGAGGGAATTTCTAGACTGGGACAATTGAGATGGGGGAATTCACCCTGACCACAGGCAGCACCAGTCCTTGGGTTAGAGTCCCATGGATAAAAAAGGGAAAGTGATCCAAGCTCACCTTACTCTGCTTTTCTGCCTATGAATCCAATGTGATCTCAAGCTCCTTCCCGTATGACTCCCCTACCATGACGGAAGGTACCCTGGTACCATGACAGAAGGTATCCTGGTACCGTGAGCCAAACTAACCTTTCTCCTCCTTAAGGTGTTTGTGAGCCACTTGATGCACGTCCTGGGAACTGAACTCTGGTCCACTTCATGAGCAGTATGCACTCTTAACTACTGAGCCATCTCTGCAGCCCACAAAGGACTTAACAATGAAGGTTGGGTAGTTGAAAGTGGATCTATCTGTACATATTTGTTTATTATACCTTCTTGTGAATCTATATTTTAAAATAAGACATTTTTTAAAAACTGTACTATACTTGAGCATAAAACTTCCCCCCACTTTCTCCTCTTCCTTCATGGATATAATATGTCACAGCCCAGGCTGGTGGCTGAGCTCCACAGCCTTTCTCCTCAGTGTCTCTGAAAGACCCCCATAGGGAGACCCTCACTCAAGTCCCAGGAGAACGTGCACCCAAGGAAACACGAGAGACCATCTTGATGTAAACACACGAGGTAGTTTTAATATTGGAGCTCCAGGTGGACCCATATCTCACCCAGGAGACAGAGGGATCGACCTCGAGGCTCAGGGGTTAGGGGTTTTTATAGGAAGAAGGTCTAGGGGAACAAAGGAATTAGCATAGCAATATATAATTGGCTACTTCAAATCCAGCTAGAATACGTGCAGATTAGAGCATAGAGAAATTCCTAAGAGGGGGGTGCTATTCAGAAATTTCTGGCTGACCTTAAACTATCTCTAAGAGGACCAGATGGCCCATTATTCAGAGCCTGCCCAAGGACACGTCTTGCAGGCCCAGACTTGTTCCTCCTCCATATCTATGATTTTTATGTCTTCCTGACCTGCCAGCTCTTATGATAGCTAACATCTTGTTTGCTTATTCTTAGGCCTATGTGGCAGGCTTACGTTGTTATGAGGTTTATAATTCTCCTGCCTATCCCACACAGGTCCCATGCTTTAGTTATTTCTTTTCATTTTATTCATTCATCTCAAATGCTAGAATCACAAACATTGGCCATCATGCTGGCTCTCACAATATTTTGTAATATATAAATTACCTCAGAATGTCTACACTTAAGTAATTAAGTATACCCTTAGTGTATACACATAATTTTGGTTTGTTTCAGTGGGTATATCCGTCCCACCATTGAACTCCTGTGTTCTGTTTCGGGCTATGTGGCTATGGTAGGTTTGATACGTTAGCTATGCACCGTTCGGTGATTTTCCAGATTGGCCCTAAAGACATTTAAATGTGGTAAGGACTGACTGGCTTCATCACTCTGATTGCTTTGGTCAGTGTCCCATGAAGAGTCTTGGTAGAGCACATGCAGCCTCTGTGGTTTATGCCTTGGGTGGTGGAGAATTATCGGCCTTGTGCATAACTATCACTTTCTGACTCTGTCTTTTGATATACTTTCCATAGTAGCCAAGGCATCCAACAGCCTCGTGGTGAGTACTTCAAGTGATGTGATCATTTAAAATTACAGTTTGATTTGTACTTAAGGGCGTGGGCACATACACTATGGTGCACACGTGGAGGTCAGAGAACAGCTTGCAAGGATCTGTTCTTTCCTTCCACCACGTGGGTGTCAGACTTGGTGGCAAGTGCCTTTGCTCACTGGGCCATCTCATCAGCCTTGAAACAACGTAACCTTCTAAAGGCATATGCAAATTTCTTGCATTGGTTATCTTATTTAGAGCCCACTCACAATATAAGGATCCCAATAAATGTGTTCCCTTTCTTTTGAAATACAAGTAGTTCATGTGGGCTACTTTTCTCATTCAGTGTTCCTCGCACACTTTGATCCTAGCAATGCTGTGTTGCTATAGCCCTATTAAACTCTTAAGCTTTTCTATTCCATGGTAAAGAGTCTGACTGAGTTCAGGTGAGGAAATCATACCTCCTTTAAGCTTAGCATTTATCTGCCTGGGTATATATTTATCAATTTATCCACTTGTATAAATACTCTATTTGTCATCAAAATGGGGCTAGGATGTGCATTAGTGACAGAGACATGGATGATACACAGGCTCCAGCATCGCACAACACCACCCCAGTATGGATGATACTCATGAAAGCTGCATCACTGTAGCTCCTAGTCTAGCCTTCCACCTCCTGCACTCCCTCACATCGGCTACCCAGGAGTACAAGCAGCTGCCAGTGGGAGGGAGTGGTGGTTGAGTATCAGATGAGGGTCTGATGACTTTCCTGTATACATGAGTCTCTCACTTCCATTTCTAACACTACCAAATGTCAAAATCAACCAAAGAAAAGGTAACTCAGCCCAGATTCAAACAACAAAGAATTTTTTAAATTTACATTATTAAAGATTCTCACTTCCAGGGCTGGTGAGAGGGTAAGAGCACCGACTGCTCTTCTAAAGGTCTTGAGTTCAAATCCCAGCAACCACATGGTGGCTCACAACCACCCATAATGAGATCTGATGCCTTCTTCTGGTGTGTCTGAAGACAGCTACAGTGTACTTATGTATAATAATAAATAAATCTTTGAGCTGGAACAAGCAGGGACTAAGCGAGCAGAGTTGACTGAAGCGGAACCAACCGGAGGAAGTCTAATTCCCAACAACCACATGAAGGCTCACAACCACCTGTACAGCTACTCATATATATAAAATAAATAAATCTTTAAAAAAAATTTCTCGTCTCCAATAGAGAGTTGGAGAGGACAGGAGGACAGGAGGACAGAGGCAAGAATCCAGAGGACAGGACCCATCAACACTGTGGGAAATTGGATTGTCATCACTTATTGGAAAGCAATTTGGCAATTGATATGTACAAAGCCTTTCAAATGTTCATACCAGAGGCCACAAGATGGATCATTGGTAAAAGCATTTCCAATGTAATCCTGAGCACCCGAATTCGATCCCTAGGGACCAACATAGTGGAAGGAGAGAAATGACTTCCAAAAGCTGTCCTCTGATGGATACACATGAGCCATGGAATGTGTACATTCCCATGCACATCCCATATACACATACCACACAATTCTAATAAATAAAATAAAAGTCCTTACCATTCAATCAGTCACTTCAGATCCGTACTTCAGTCTACAGTTGACTGATGTATGATTATCTTATACCTTTACAAGCTTATCCAAAGTGACATCTACTATGGCAAATGTCTAAAGGAAGAACTGGAGACCCAGTTCACTGTTTACAGAATATATTCCAACATTCATTTACTGTGATGTTTGGGTTGGGTTATGGTTTGTCTTATGTATTTGTCTTAGCTACTTCTCTGCTGCTGTGATAAAATACCATGGCCGAGACAACTTAAGGAAAAAAAAAGAGCTTATTTTGGCTTATGGTTCAAGCTCTATCATGGGAGGTAGACAGGGCAGCGAGCTGTATGCCTGCAGACAGTGAAAGTTTCCTTCACTACAGACAGGAAGCAGAGAGAGTGAACTGGAAGTGGTTCAAGGATTTGGCCCACAAAATCATCGCAGAGTTACATACTTCTTCCAGTAAGGCTGCACTTTCCAAACTTTCCCAAACAGTGCCACCAACTGGGGACTGAGTGTTCAAATGCCTAAGACTGTGGGGGGACATTTTCATTCAAACTACCACAGCATTTTAAATAAATATGCCAACTCTATTGGGATCATGGAATTTGTTTAATTTATATTGATATTTTCCAAAGAACCTAACACAAAACAGATGTTTTAAATACATTCTATTGACATATTTTTAAGCTTATCTAATGTTTGTCATGAATCAGAGCAATGGTGTGTGATAAAAGAAAAAAGATTAGATGCTCTAAACTTAACTACAAGGGCATGAGAGGATGATGTAGGAAGAAAGAAGATAGATGAATTAGCAGCTGCAGACAAAGCCAACAAAGGTTTGCCCAGATTAGTTTTATTTGGTTAATTTTCATTGAGTCCAGCCCTCACATGTGCAAAGCATATGCTATTCCACTGAGCCACACCCTCAGCCCATGTTTCATCCTCCTGATGGTGCTGATAACTCGACTTCAATGCCACAGAAATGGTCACAATTGATGGCCCATTGGTTCCCATTTCTCCTCCACTTCTTGGACTCTTAACTCCAAGAAATCCAGAGGTAACAATTACTCTTCCTTGCGAACTGCCTTCCTGTTCCAAAGTACCCTGCATTCTGTTCTATTCTTACTTCCATTTATCAATAGCTAGTTGTGGAACTCTGTCCTTTGAGCGTGGCATGGCATTGGTGTCTTCAAATCAAAGCAGCTACAATCACTTACATGAGAACTTCATAAGACCCAGGCAACCAACCTCCCCCATCCCTCCATGGAAGGTTAAAGGATTCACATAAAGATACCTGAGGGACTAGAGGGGAAAGGGCTAAAAGGCAGCACAGGGGCAGCTCATAAAAAGAGTCATGAGGCCCCTCCCCTCCCAGAGGATAGTAAGTCATTAACAATTGGTGGGGGGATTTAAGGAGGGAGAAATTATTCTTTTGTTGTGTTCTACCCCTATATTGCCCATGGTCCTTTAGGTTAAACTCACTGGTCCTTAAAACTAAACTTGGGTACAACTGTTTCTTTGGTCTGTCACTGACACCTTATCTGGAGTGAATACATACTGTTCACATCTCACCAGGAAAAGTCACATGACATTTGGTGCCTGAATAAGGACCTAACAGAAGTATGAGATGTACAACTGAAGCTAAGCCATCAAGGGAGGATGGAGCACTCACAGGGTGATTCTGATGTGGCCACCCTTCCCCATGTGGAGCAGAATTGCCGACTTTCTTGCCATAGAAACAGTTGCCTTGTTCTTTCCTTGGTGATAACACATATACTGGGGAATGTATTGCAGCCTTTGGAATTAGCACGTATATGCAACAGGATTATAAGAACGTTGATATCAATTGTGTGACCTTGGAGGAAGGTAATAGCACAGGCAATTCAGGCGCTGTTGTTCACCCCGAAAGATCTTGCCTGCGTGAGGGAGGAACTATCATCAGAGAGATACATAGACACTTTCTTCTGAATAGCTTATGGATTAGAAAGATGCAGAGGGCAGAAGGGACGACAGCATGGAGCTGTTGGCTTGCCATTTCTAACAGGTAGCAGGATGTAAGAGAAAGAGACTGTAAGCTAGAACCATGCTAATGAGCCCCTCCTGGGATCCAAAAACTTGCAACCCATGGGAAGACTCAGACAATGAGGAGAAAGAAAGTGTGGGGGGAAAATGATAAAAGATACCTCTCAAGTCTGACATTTCATAGACATGAAAAGAAAATTCATGATTCAACATGCAGAGTCTCATAATAACGTCCCACAGCAAGAAACTATAAAAATCAGGAAATAATCATCATTTGGATTGGTTTCTTTGGGAGGAGGCATTAAATAAGCAATGACAGAGTTTCCCTCAACCTGGTTCATTAGGCTGTTGGGCATAGGGGTGGGTAAATTAGTCTGAATGCTGTAGAAGTAGAGAAAGTGAATACATTCATTTTTTGTGTGTGTGTCATTGTGTCATTGAGACAAAGCTTGTATAACCTGTATAACAAGGGAAATCAGTCTATGGTGGACAGACTCCTAGGAATCACCAGGGACTCTTGGTTATCACAACTGAGGTCCTCATGAATACTAGGGCCTGAAAGACAATAGAGGTAGGAGTCATTAGTGAAGGAACTGAGTATGAGAGAGGTAATGTTTGATACCAACTTTACCAGTCCTGATAGAATTCTATTCACAGGGTTTGATTCAGCAGGAACTATGAGACTGATATCGGACTTTAGTGGCTTTGCTGAGCTCCATGATGGGGTCATCATTTTCATGTGGTAGGAAAGGATCTAGAAGATCTAAATGATTTAGTCCCTTATTGTAGCAGTCCAGCTGCCACAATTACCCATGGGTATTTTGAAAAGAAATAAAGAGATTTGGCAAGCCATATATGTTACCTTTACCTTGCGGAAAGGATAAAAAATTGGCCGACTCAGATACGTGATTTATACAGCCATCTTTCATTCCATAATAATCTGTAACAAGCAAGACGCTGGGATAAGAAAGGCAGGCAAACCACTCCCACAAGTTCGTCAGCCACCTGGCCCAATCAGCAGCTTCTTCTTCAGTCTCTGAAGGCAGGACTTCTGGCATAATTGGAACCTGGACAGAGGCGTGGCAATTAGCAGGAGGTGGGCAGAGAGGTGTGGTTATCTGGCAGGTGGGAATCTGAAGAATCCGCCCTCTCACAGGGAGGTTTCACCTTATGTAAATCCGATTCATAAAAATGCTAAGGCCATCAAGGAAGATGAGAGGACAAAGTAGGCAAAGAGGGCTGTCCAGGTCACTTGAAGGCAAATGTGGTAGGATTTTGGTCAAGCTGTAATTCTTAGTAATAAATAAATAAATAACAGAAGGACAAATGCTTGGAGCAAGCATCTACAAGTCTTTAAAGCTCAAGCTCCAGTTCACAAAAGATGTATATGACATTAACTCTAGCAGAAATATTAAACTTGACTCATAGTTAAACAATTATCTCTCCAGAGTATACAGTATATATTTCTCCTCTGCAAGGAGGTGAAGGAGGTGTACTGTGCGTAGAGACTGCTCACCTAACCTTGATGAAGAGAGAAGGGCCAATAGTACCGGCTTGGAACTAGACAGAATAAAGCTCCAGAAGTAGGCATAGCTCCTCTTTGGGTTTCAGCCAAGTAGAACATGCAAGATGATCCCACTGACACTATTTGTGAGTGGAGAGAAGCATAGTTGCCCTTCCTCTACAGCACTGAAGGATGTGTACGAGTGTGTGTGGGGGTGTGGATAAGGGATAATAGACCTCATTCATGCAGCTGGACCCAACATTGCTCTTTTAAGGAAATAATTGATGCAAGTAACAGGATCTTTTCAAGCCATATTAGAACGTTCTCATTCCTCCACAGTTTCCCCTTATCTTTTTTTTTTTCTTTCTTTTTGGTTTTTCAAGACATGGTTTCTCTGTGTAGCCCTAGCTGTCCTGGAACTCACTCTGTAGACCAGGCTGGCCTCGAACTCAGAAATCCACCTGCCTCTGCCTCCCAAGTGCTGGGATTAAAGGTGTGGGCCACCACGGCCCAGTTTCCCCTTATCGGATAAACCCTGAGACCATTTGTCACATGCTTAGAACCATTGGGATGGATTATTCAGAGACCCCCACCCACCTTTGTATAAAGGTTTCATCGTCTAATACTGACCAAGGGATGTTTTACAGACTTAGAAAAACCATCATCTGAAAGAATGAACATAGCAGAGTGAGAACTGGGAATCAGCTGATATGAGGTGCAAGGGCAAGAGCAGCTGTGTAATTTTGGGTGGGGTTATGGTTGAGTAAGGTGCAGATGAAACCCCAGTATAGATAGGAAAAACCTGCAAAATCCTATGCCTGGAAATATTAAAATAAAGAGTTTAAATGAATGTATTCTTGCATTCCCAAAACTGTAAGGGTATTGGATGAAAATCTTAGTGGCAGAGATGCATCGCCTCCCTCTGGATTGTTGGCCATAAGGTCCATTAGCCCAGGAGGCCCAGGAGGCCCTCTCACACAATATAGGATATTGCCACTGCTGTTGCAGTTGCATGTTGGAACTAGATGCAGAAGACACTACATACTTTATTTGCAGTATATGGAACTATAGAGGTAGAACTGAGTGAATAGCTCCTTTCCTGATGACCAGAATAAGGGCTAGAAGGTCCGATATAGGCTGATGCTGGAAACTGTCATCCACAGTCCCACTCAACTATTGATACAGCATGCTATTATCATCAACATACTGTGCCAGCCAAGATGTGCCTGATGATGTACTACTGGCGCAGTTGTTGTGGAGGCAAACAACTGCTTTCACATCGGATTCAGGCTCCCTCTGTAGAAGGGGACTCATATTTAGAACTGAAGGGCAAAACCCTGTGGCTGGGGAGGGCATACATTCTAGTAGGGGAGCTACTGCTAGTGTTTTATTAAATAAGATATGATCAAGTTGTTTTCCATACATTTATATTTAGGCCCAGTGGTTTCCTGTAGATAACAAAAAGATAGATTCTTTTCTTAATCCATTCAGCTACTTTGTGTCTTTTGATGGGAGAATTGAGGACACCAGCACTCAGAGTTATTACTGATATATATAAACACATGTTGATTATAGTAATTTTGTTTGTTCCTGTTTGTGTCAGTCATGTTTTATATCTCATTAATTTTTGTTTTGATTTTTCTTTCCAGAGTCTCTTGTCTATATTGCTCTTCTCTTCAGTTCAAAGTATGACTCTCAGGATTCTGTTTAGCAGAATCCTGTTCTTGTTCATTTGTTTGTTTGCTTTGTTGTATATGAACTTTTTAACAACTCTTTGCGTCATGGGACCTTTTTTTTTTTTCTTACTATGGCAGATAATCTTGCTGAATACAGTGATCTAGGTTGCCAGAACTCAGAGTGTATTGTTCCAGGCTCTTCTGGCTTTCATAGTTTCCATTGAGAATTCACGTGTTATTCTGATAGGTTTTCTTTGGTATGTGACTTGTGGGTTTTCTCCCCCCCTCTTTCAGTTTTTAGTATTTTTTCTTAGTTCTTGTTTTTAACTAGGATTTTGTTAGGGAGTTTCTTTTTTGTCCTTTTATTTTGTTTTTTTTTTTTTTTTTTTTTTTTTGGTTTTTTTTTTTTTTTTTTTGTCATTAAGGTATCTATCTATATGACTATATCTTTACTTTGGGGAACTTTTCCTCTCTGATCTTGTTATTAGCTTGCTCATTAATACAACCCAGGATTATGGTGGCATTACTCACAGTGAGCTGGGTTCTCCAAAATCAGTAATTAATTAAGAAAATGGATTACAGACTTATCCACAGGACAATCTGATGGAGGCACTTTGTCATTCAAGGCTCCCTCTTCCCAGATGACCCTAGCTTGTGTCAAGTTGACAAAAACTAACCAACATAGGTATACTGGCTGGCTTTGTGTGCCAACTTGACACAGGCTGGAGTTATCACAGAGAAGTGAGCTTCAGTTG
>JADRCD010142288.1:0-10773 GCA_019843815.1 Montemys delectorum | reverse complement strand
TAGCTTTCATAGTCTCTGGTGAAGTCTGGTGTAATTCTGATAGGCCTGCCTTTATATGTTACTTGACCTTTTCCCCTTACTGCTTTTAAAATTCTTCCTTTGTTTAGTGCATTTGGTATTTTGATTATTATGTGACGGGAGGAATTTCTTTTCTGGTCCAGTCTACTTGGAGTTCTGTAGGCTTCTTGTATGTTCATGGGCATCTCTTTCTTAGGTTATGGAAGTTTTCTTCTATAATTTTGTTGAAGATATTTACTAGCCCATTACATTGGGGATCTTCACTCTCTTCTATACCTATTATCCTTAGGTTTGGTCTTCTCATTGCATCCTGGATTTCCTGGATGTTTTGGGTTAGGAGCTTTTTATTTTTTGCATTTTCTTTGTTGTGTCAATGTTTTCTATGGTATCTTCTGCCCCTGAGATTCTCTCTTGTATCTCTTGTATTCTGTGGTGATGTTTATATCTATGACTCCTGATTTCTTTCCTAGGTTTTGTATCTCCAGGGTTGTCTCTCTTTCTGATTTCTTTATTGTTTCTATTTCCATTTTTAGATTCTGGATGGTTTTGCTCATTTCCTTCACCTGTTTGATTGTGTTTTCCTGTAGTTCTTTAAGGGATTTTTGTGTTTCCTCTTGAAAGGCTTCTAGCTGTTTACTTGTGTTCTCCTGAATTTCTTTGAGGGTGCTATTTATGTCTTTGTTAAAGTCCTATATCATCACCATGAGAAGTGATTTTAGATCTCAATCTTGCTTTTCTGGTGTAATGGTGTGTCCAGGACTTGCTATGGTGGGAGAATTGGGTTCTGATGATGCCAAATGACCTTGGTTTGTGTTGTTTATTTTCTTATGCTTGCCCCCGCCCCCATCTGGTTATCTCTAGTGCTACCTGCCCTTGCTAAATCTGACTTGAGCCTGTCCTTCCTGTGATCCTGGTTGTGTCAGAACTCCTCAGAGTCAAACTGTCTCTGTGATCCTGTGATATTGGGATCCTGTGATCCCGGGCTTGTTAGAGCACCTGGGAGTGGGGCTTGCTCTGGGTGTTGTGAGACTGGCTGTGGAGCTTGCGTCCAAGGTCTGCTCAGGACACCAGCCTAAAGACACAGGAAGGAACCAGAGCTACTGGGCTGGCAGAGTTTCTGTGTGCCTGGTCCCATTGGTCTCAGTTACTCCCAGTGTTGGGACAGATAGCAGGTCCTCTTCACCTCTGATTCTGGGCATGTCAGAGCGCCTGGGAGTGAAGCTTCCTCTGGGTGTTGTGGGACTGGCTGTGTCTCTACATAGATATTATACCTCAGTGGAGAAGAACTGATTCCAGTGACGTTCGTGTTGTTTTCATCTGTGATAGTCCCGGATGCTTCTATTTTCCTTGGGGTGCTCAGAACGAGATAGTAGGTGAGTTGAAGCTCTCTGAACATACTTTGAATTTCTTTTTCCAATATTATTATTTGGTTTGTGGGCTGTTGGAATTGTAAGTTTTAATTGCTATTCTTTTCTTTTTTTTTTTTTTTTTTTTTAATGGAGATTTACTATGCCTGGTCTGGGTTGGAAAGTTATAGATCTATCTCTGTTGTTCTTGGGTCAACTGGCTTACAGACTCTGCCTCACCCTGCCCTCCCTCCTCCACACAGTTTCTTACTGTGTTTTCAATTAAACTCTGCTGAGCTGATTCTCCCTCATGCCCAAGACTCATGCTACTGTACTGTAGGTTTGTTTCACAGCAATAACCTCTCCGATCCCTGCGAGTCACTTAACAAAGGCTTACAAAGAGTGTTGTTTATCTGGAGTTTTTGGAGAGCATATATTTGATGGGTTTTTTGAAAATCTTTTCCACTCCATTTCCAGGTGTGCTTCACTGTCAGATGTGATGCACATTTAAGTTAATCTTGAGTTGTGATGCTGATTTGCTGCTTTTTTAAAAAGTAAAAATTGACTGAAAGTATTTAATTGGCATTTTTAATGAGTTAGCCAAAGAAGTGCAGCTATGATTCCACATTACAGTCCTGCATTTCCTCCCTAAATTAAGTTTTGTTACTTGATTTTCTTTACTCTGATTTTTAGTAATAGAATCACGTATTGAAATTTGCTGTTAATTAAAGTTTACTTTTTGATTAAAAAAAAAGTAAGAAAGAAAGACGGGGGGGGGGGGGGAAAAAGGGGGGGGGGGGGGGAGGGGGGGGGGGGAGGAAGGGAGGGAGGGAGGAAGGAAGGAAGGATGGAAGAAAACCATCCATAAGCTTTCGCACCTGGTTAGGTATTAGGTGACTTCAGTTGTAGCAGTGTAGGCGTCTGAAGATTTTCTGTCACAACCTTCATATCTGTATTTTAATGGATTAGCAGGGATTAAGCTCAGGTAGTGCTTTAATAGTCAAGCTAATTCCAGAGCTGTATTTTGATGTTTTTGAAATAAATCAAATAATAAAAATATAAAACTGTTTATTGTAAATAACTTGCATTTCTTTTTTCACATTCACAGTTTAACTTTAATATTTTTCTATGGAATGAATCTCAATAATCTGAAAATCTCTTGCTTTGTCAGAAGTAAATACATTTGATAATATAGATGATAAAAATGTATACAAAGGAAGTAAAATAACATTAATAATTAAGAACTGTATAAAAATTTAATCTCAAATTGCATGAAACATTCTTCGGTTATTTTAAAATTATAGGAATCATCTCATTTTGTTAATATGCTGGTTGAGTTTCTTTTTTTTTCATTTTTTTTATTGGATATTTTCTTTATTTACACTTTAAATATTATCCCCTTTCCCGGTTTCCCTCCCTCCCAGAAACACCCTATCACATACTCCCTTTTCCTGCTTCTGAGGGTGTTCCTCCACCTACCCATCCACTCTCATCTCCCTGCTCTCGATTCCCCTACACTGGGACATCTGTCGAGCCTTCATAGGACCAAGGACCTCTCCTCCTAATGATGCATAACAAGACCATCCTCTGCTACAGAGGCACCTGGAGCCATGTGTACTCCTTGGTTGGTGGTTTAGTCCCTGGGAGCTCCAGGGGGTCTGGTTAGTTGATACTGTTGTTCTTCCTATGGGGTTGCAAACCCCTTCAACTCCTCAGTCCCTTCTTTAACACCTCAATTGGGGACCCCGAGTTCAGTCCAATGGTTGGCTGTAAGCATCTGCCTCTGTACTTTTAAGGCTCTGGCAGGGCATCTCAGGAGACAGCCATATCAGACTCTTTCAGCATGCACTTCTTGGCATCCACAATAGTGTCTGAGTTTGGTAATGGTATATGGGATGAATTCTCAGGTAGGACAGTCTCTGGGTGACCTTTCCTTTATTCTCTGCTCTACACTTTATCTCCATATTTGCTCCTGTGAGTATTTTTTTCTCCTTCTAAGAAACACTGAGGCACCCACACTTTGGTCATCTTTCTTATTGAGCTTCATGTGGTCTGTGAATTGTACCCTGGTTATTTAGAGTTTTTGGGCTAATATCCACTTATCAGTGAGTGCATGCCATGTGTTTTCTTATGCAATTGGGTTACCTCACTCAGAATGGTATTCCATTTGCCTAAGAATTTCATGAATTCATCACTTTTAATAGCTGAGTAGTATTCCATTGTGTAAATGTACCACATTTTATGTATCCATTCTCTGTTGAAGGACATTTGGGTTCTTTCCAGCTCCTGGCTATTATAAATGAGGCTGCTATGAACATAGTGGAGCATGTGTACTTATCACATATTGGAGCATCTTCTGGGTATATGCCCAAGAATGGTATAGCTGGGTCCTCAGGTAGTACTATATCTAATTTTCTGAGGAACTGCCAGACTGATTTCCAGAGTGGTTATACTAGCTTGTAATCCCACCAGCAATTGAGGAATGTTCTCTTTCTCCACATCCTTGCTAATATCTGCTGTCACCTGAGTTTTTGAGCTTAGCCATTCTGACTGGAGTGAGGTGGAATCTCAGGGTAGCTTTGATTTGCATTCCCCTGATGACTAAGGATGTTGAATACTTCTTTAGGTGCTTCTTGGTCATTCGATATTTCTCAGTTGAAGATTATTTGTTTAGCTCTGTACCCCATTTTTAATAGGGCTATTTGGTTCTCTGGAGTCTAACTTCTTGAATTCTTTGTATATATTGGATATTAGCCCTCTATCTGATGTAGGATTGGTAAAGATATTTTCCCAATCCGTTGGTTGTCTTTTTGCCTTTTTGGTAGTGTCCTTTGCAATTTTATGAGGTCGATACCATTTGTTGATTCTGGATCTTACAGCAAAAGCCATTAGTGTTCTGTTCAGGAATTTTTCCCCTGTGCCCATATGTTCCAGGCTCTTTCCCACTTTCTCCTCTATAAATTTCAGTGTATCTGGCTTCATGTGGAAGTCGTGATCCACTTGGACTTGAACTTTGTACAAGGAGATAAGAATGGGTCAATTTGCATTCTACATGCTGACTGCCAGTTGAGCCAGCACCATCTATTAAAAATGCTATCTTTTTTTCCACTGGATGGTTTTAGCTCCTTTGTCAAAGATCAAGTGATCATATATATGTGGGTTCATTTCTGGGTCTTCAATTCTATTCCATTGACCTTCCTGCCTATCTCTGTACCAGTACCATGCAGTTTTTATCACTATAGCTCTGTAATACAGCTTTAGGTACAGGATGTTGATTCCCCAAAAAGTTCTTTTATTGTTGAGAATAGTTTTCCCTACCCTGGGTTTTTTGTTATTCCAAATGAATTTGCAAATTGCTCTTTCTAACTCTATGAAAATTGAGTTGGAATTTTGATGGGGACTGCATTGATTATAGAGTGCTTTTGGCAAGATGGCCATTTTTACAATACTAATCCTGCCAATCCATGAGCATGGGAGATCTTTCCATCTTCTGAGATCTTTGATTTCTTTCTTCAGAGACTTGAAGTTCTTATCATATAGATCTTTCACTTGCTTAGAGTCACACCAAGGTATGTAATATTATTTGTGACTATTACAAAGGGTATCATTTACCTAATTTCTTTCTCAGCCTGTTTATCCTTTGAGTAGAGGAAGGCTACTGATTTGTTTGAGTTAATTTTATATCCAGCCACTTTGCTGAAGTTGTTTATCAGGTTTAGGAGCTCTCTGGTGGAATTTTTGGGGTCACTTATGTATACTATCATATCATCTATAAATAATAGTGATATTTTGACTTCTTCCTTTCCAATTTGTATCCCTTTGATCTCCATTTGTTGTCTAATTGCTCTGGCTAGGAATTCAAGTACAATATTGAATAGGTAGGGAGAGAGTGGGCAGCCTTGTCTAGTCCCTGATTTTAGTGGGATTGCTTCAAGTTTCTCTCCATTTAGTTTGATGTTGGCTACTGGTTTGCTGTATATTGCTTTTACTATGTTTAAGTATGGGCCTTGAATTCCTGATCTTTCCAAGACTTTTATCATGAAGTGGTTTGGATTTTGTCAAATGCTTTCTCAGCATCTAATGAGATGATCATATGGTTTTTTTCCTTTGAGTTTGTTTATACAGTGGATTGCATTGATAGATTCCCGTATATTGAGCCATCCCTGCATCCCTAGGATGAAGCCTACTTGATTGTGGTGAATGATTATTTTGATGTTGTCTTAGTCAGGGTTTCTATTCCTGCACAAACATCATGACTATGAAGCAGGTTGGGGAGGAAAGGGTTTATTTGGCTTACTTCCACATTGCTGTTGATCACCAGAGGAAGTCAGGACTGGAACTCAAGCAGGTCAGGAAGCAGGAGCTGATGCAGAGGCCATGGAGAGATGTTCCTTACTGGCTTGCTTCCTCTGACTTCCTCAGCCTGCTTTCTTATAGAACCCAAGAGTACCAGCCCAGGGATGGCACCGCCCACAAGGGGCCTACCCCCATTGATCACTAATTGAGAAAATGCCCCACAGCTGGATCTCATGGAGGCACTTCCCCAACTGAAACTCCCTTCTCTGTGATAACTCCAGCCTGTGTCAAGTTGACACACAAAACTAGCCAGTACAGATGTGCTCTTGGATTCAGTTGGCAAGAATTTTATTAAGTATTTTTGCATCAAAGTTCATAAGGGATTTTGGTCTGAAGTTCTCTTTGTTCGTTTGGTCTTTGTGTGGTTTAGGTATAAGTGTAATTGTGGCTTCATAGAAAGAATTGGGTAGTGTACCTTCTGTTTCTATTTTGTGGGATAGTTTGAAGAGTATTGGTATTAGGTCTTCTTTGAAAGTCTGCAGTAAACCCATCTGGTCCTGAGCATTTATTCCTTTGGAGACTGCTTCTATTTCTTTAGAGGTTGTGAGACAGTTTTGCTCATTTATCTGGTGCTGATTTAACTTTGGCACCTGCTATCTGTCTAGAAAATTGTCTATTTCATCCAGATTTTCCAATTTAGTTGAGTATAAACTTTTGTAGTAGGATCTGATGATTTTTTTTTTGAATTTACATGTTTTCCATTGTTATGTCTCCCTTTTCATTTCTGATTTTATTAATTTGGATACTGACTCTGTGCCCTCTGGTTAGTCTGGCTAAGGGTTTATTTATCTTGTTGATTTTATTAAAAAAAACAGCTCCTGATTTTGTTGACTCTTTATATAATTCTTTTTTGTTTCCACTTGGTTGATTTCAGCCCTGAGTTTGATTATTTCCTGCCATCTACTGCTCTTGGGTGCATTTGCTTCTTTCTGTTCTAGAGATTTGAGGTGTGCTGTCAAGCTGTTAGTATAAGCTATTTATTTATTTATTTATTTATTTATTTATTTATTTATTTATGTCCTTCTTAAAGTCCTCCATCATTGTCATGAGAAGTGACTTTAGATCTGAATCTTGCTTTTCTGGTGTGATGTTGTATCCTGGACTTGCTATGGTAGGAGAATTGGGTTCTGATGATGTCAAGTAACCTTGGTTTCTGTTGCTTCTCTGTTCTTATGCTTGCCTCTGGCCATCTGATTATCTCTAGTGCTACCTGCCCTCACTATATCTGACTGAAGCCTGTTCTTCCTGTAATCCTGGTTGAGTCAGAACTCCTAAGAGTCCAGTTATCTCTGTGATCCTATTATTCTGAGATCCTGTTAACCTGAGCTCCTGGGAGTCAAGCTGCCTCTGAGACCCTGAGATCCTCATGTTACCAAGCTCCTGGGATCCTGGGATCCTAAGATCCTGTTCATGCTAGAGTGCCTAGGAGTGGAGCCTCCTTCGAGGACTGTGGGACTGGCCACTGAGTTTGATCCCAAGGTAGACTGGTAAAGAATGAAATGAACCTGTGTCACTGGTCAGGCAGGATTCCTGTGTCCCTGGATCCTGTTGGTCCCAAGTTACTCCCAGTGATGTTGGAACAGATGTTGTGTTCTCCTCACTCCTGATCCTAAGATCCTGGTCATGCTAAAGAACCTGGGAGTGGAGCCTCCTCTGGGAGCTGTCTATAACTTGCATTTCTATTTCAAACTTTAGAGTTCTTCATGCTTCCCTCAAATGTTTTATTTTCCATGATTCTACTCTGGATAACACTATGGAGGTCTTAGTTCTTAGTTTCCAAACATGTTAGTTACAATGTGTTTTTGCTGTTCTCTGTGATTAAGCTTAATGATTTTTTTGTTTGTTTGTTTTAAAACAGTTACACATTACGACAGGCAAGTAATGAACCTCAACAGCTGCCCAAGAAGAGAATAAAAGAGACAACCAAAATTGCCAATGTTGCTGGGAAGTTGTGACCCATGTCTTTAATCCCAGCACTTGGGAGGCAGAGGCAGGTGCATTTCTGAGTTCGAGGCCAACCTGTTCGTTCTACAGAGTGAGTTTCAGGGCTATACAGAGAAACCCTGTCTCGAAAAAACAAAACAAAAAAAAATTGCCAATGTCCTTTGAGCTAGTATGGGAGTCAGTAAAACTAAAGAAATGCAGTCACATATGCAGGTAAGGTGGATTTAGGAACAATTAGGAAATCCAAAGTGTCAGACTAAAGGCTGATACTGGAGGAAAACTCTTTGGGTTTTTTATCTTAGCCATTCTGATTGGTGTAAGATGGAATCTCAAAGTTATTTTGATGTGCATTTCCATGATGACTAAGGACTGAATATTTCTTTAAGAGCTTCTCCATGATTCAAGATTCCTCTGTTGAGGATTTACTGTTTAGTTCTGCACCATATATATACATACATATATGTATGTATATATGTATATGTATATTTACATTCTAGTCCTTAGCCTCCTCCCAGTCTGCCCTCTCAAGTTCCTTATCCCATTCCTCATTCCCCCTGTCCCCAATAGAGTGTTCCCACCCCTCCACCCCACCCCATCAGGTCTCCCCAATCCCTGTGGCCTCAAGTCTCTCCAGCGCTAGGCACATCTGCTCTCACTGATGCCAGACCATGCAGTCCCTGCTGTATGATTGAGGGGCCTTAGACCAGCTAGTGTATGATGCCTGGTTGGTGGCTCAGTGTCTGAGAGATCTAAGGGGTCCAGGTTAGTTGAGACTGGTGGCCTTCTTATGGGGTTGCCCTCTTCTTCAACTTATTCTAGCCTTTTCCTAATTCAATCACATAGGGAATTATTCACCACCTTCAGTCCATTGGTTAGGTGTAAGTATCTGCATCTGTCTCACTCAAATGATAGTTGGGCCTCTCAGAGGACAGCCATGCTTGGCTCCTATCTGTAAGAACACCATAGCATCAGTAACAATATCAAGCCTTGGAGCCTCCCCTTCAGATGGATCCTCAAGTTGGACCTATCACTGAACCTCCTTTCCCTTGGCCTCTTCTCCATTTTTTCCCTGTAGACTTTTTAAACAGGAATAATGCTGGGTCAGAGTTTTTGACTGTGGGATGGCAACATGATAACCTGTCTTTCTACTATAGGTAGACTCTACACATTTCCTCTCCTCACTGTTGAGCATTTAATCTAAGGTCCCTCCCTTTGAGTCTTGAGAGTCTTTCACCTTCCAGGTCTCTGGTACATCCTAGAGAGTAGTCTCCCCATCTTTCACCTCCTGAGGTTGCCTATTTCCATTCATTCTGCTAGCCCTCAGAGCTTCATTCCTGTTTTTGACCCCCAATCATAATCATGTTCCTCTTTCCCCCCTGCCCCTCTCCTATCCATGTCCCTCCCTCCCTCTCTGGTCCTGTGATTGCTTTCTTCTCCCTCCTAAGTGGGATTGAAGCATCCTCACTTGGGACCTTTGGTTTTTTAACTGTCTAGAGTTCTGTGGATTGTATCTTGTGTATTCTGTACTTTTTTGGTAATATCCACTTAGTGGGTACATACCATGCATTTCCTTTTGGGTCTGAGTTACCTCACTCAGGATCATATTTTCTAGTTCATCCATTTGCTTATAAAATTCATGATGTCATTGTTTTTAGTAGCTGAACAGTATTCCATTGTATAAATGAACCGCATTTTCTATACCATCACCTCTTGTTAAAGGAAGACAATTCAACATTCAGAATAACCTGGAAAACTGGATCAACCTTATTTGAAATGCCCTTCCTCTGAAGTTCTAATATTGAAAACATCTAAGCCATGGGGTTCTACAAGCAGATTAGCTAAGAAGAAAAGATTCTAATTATAAAATATGGAAACTAAAATTAATAAAAACAATATGCCTATATCACTTTTGAAAGAACAAACATAAAAGGTACTCATAAATCAAGAGATTTGAGGATGGAAAATAGTAGAAATTGCTACAAATGAAAATAGAGAGAATAGACAATTTTGAATCCATATATACCTTTACAATAAGATTTCACAATTATTAGCAGGTAAAGAAAAAACCTATATATGAATGTCATTGTAAAAGTTCACTAGACTTTCATGAGTACCTTTTTTGATGGGGTAGTATGTATAAAGAGAATATAATTCACCAATCACCATATCTCCTTCACAATAAAAATCAACTTTGAATTTGAAACAGCATTCAGTGTCTTAAAAGGTACACACAAAATTGAGAATCTGGAAGCTGCCTTAGACTTTATATAATTCAATGAAAATGAATACAGAACATTCCCAAAGAAATTAGACACAATGAAAGAATTAGAAAGTTCTCATATCAGCAATTTTAAAGTACACCTGAAAGCTCTAGGAAAAAAAGAAGCAAGTACACCAAAGAGAAGGCAAGAAATTATCAAAAGCAGGGCTAAACTCAATCAGTTTGAAAAAAGGAACAATATAAAGAATCAACAAAACCAAGAGCTGGTCCTTGGACAAAATCAAAAGGATAGACACACACTTAGCTAATCTAACCAAGAGACAGAGAGACAATATCCAATTAAACAAAATCAGTAATAAAAAGGGATACATAACACCTGCACCTGACACTTAGAAAATTAAAATAATAATAATAATAATTAGGTCTTACTTCAAAAGCTTGTACTCTACAAAATTGGAAAATCTTAATGCAATGATTTTCTAGATAAATATCACTTACCAAAGTTACATCATAATCAGGTAAATTATTTGAATGTCCCAATAACTCCTAAACAAATACTACCAGTCATTAAAAGTCTCCCAACCAAAAAGAGCCCAGGGCCAGACGGTTTTTGTTCAAAATTCCACCAGAATTTCAAAGATGAGCTAATACCAATACTCCTCAAACTATTCCACAAAACAGAAACAGAAGGAATACTGCCAAACTCATTCTATGAAGCAACAGTTACTCTGTTACCTAAACCACACAAAGTCTCAAGAAAAAAAGAGAATTTCAGACGGATTTCTCTTATGAGCATTGATGCAAAAATATTCAATAAAATACTCCCACACTGAATCCAGGAACATATTAATGACTTCTTCCATCCGGATCAAGTAGGCTTCATCCCAG
>JADRCD010142271.1:1885-13571 GCA_019843815.1 Montemys delectorum | reverse complement strand
GATTGGACCCATGCTGAGGCACCCCTTCTCCATCAGGGACGTTACAGTATAGAATAAGAGTTTATTCAGGGCATGGGGGTGGGCGGGGAATCAAAAGAATAGTAGAGGCAGAGAAAGAGTGGAGGGGAACAGAATGGGGAAGGGGACAGAGCGGAAGCTAGAAGGTAAGAGCAAGAGGAGTGGGCAAGCAGCCCCTTTATATGGGTCAGGCCAGGCTTACCTGGCTATTGCCAGGTAACTGGGCTGGAGCTTAGAACGCTAACACTAGGGATTGATTTTGAGGTTAGGGATTGATTTTGAGGCAGGGTCTCCCTCCTTAATACACACCTCCTCCAATTTGCAGTCCTCCGGCCTTAATTAGCCCGAGGGCATACATACTAGCGTGACTGCTATGGAGCTTAGTTGTCTTTCCTTTCTCCACAAGAGATTTGGAATTAGAAGTTTCCCTGCTTGTTTTTGGTTGTTTTGATGAGATGTCTTCCTGTACTGCCCATGTTAGTCTTTTATTATTATTTTATTAATCATTCCATTCACTTACATCTCAAATGAAATCCCACTTCCCTGTTACCCTGCCACCAACCCCTCAACCTCCTGCCTGTATGAGTGTTCCCCCACCCACACAGCCCCTCACGCCCTCCCCACCACTCCAGCATCCCCCTACACTGGGACATCAAACCTCCCACGGACCAAGGGCCTCCCTACCTGTTGCTGTCAAGCAAGGCCATTCACCCTCTGCTACATTTTTATCTGGAGCCATGGATCCCTCCAGGTACACTCCTTGGTTTTTTTGTTTTTTTGTTTTTTTTTTCCTGGACAGGGTTTCTCCGTATAGTCCTGGCTGTCTTGGAACTCACTCTGTGGACCAGTCTTGCTTCAAACTCAGAAATCCACCTGCCTCTGCCTCCCAAGTGCTGGAATTAAAGGCGTGTGCCACCACAGCCCGGCCCACTCCTTGGTTCTTAAAACCATCCACCCACCTCAGCCTCCTGAATAACAGCTGAGTACCACTATACTGAGGTCTCCTTCCTCTCCCTGAATACTCCCTGCCAGGTTTCCAAACAGTATTTTCCTATGCTTCTCACAGTGACCCTATGCACTTACTTGATTTCAACTAAAAGCATTCAACTCATGCCCAACTTCAAATTTGATGGGAGAACATAAACATTTAATTTATAGAAGTATCCCTGCCCGAGTTTCACAAACACTTTTGGTTTAAAATGTGTAGCTCATGGTGTCTACCCAGCAAGCACGAGGACTTACATCCCATCTCAGCCATTCAAAGGGAGCGTCCAGGGAAGGCTGGAAAGATGGCTCAACAGATTAGGGCACTAGGCACCAAGCCTGACAACCTGAGCTCCACCCAAGAAGGTGGAAGAGAACTGACTCTAGGCCAGTCTTGTGACCTCCACATGTGCCACGGCAGATGTGTGCAAAGTGTGTGAACGCACATACACAAACATGCAACTTTAAAAAACTGATACAAGAAGCCGGGCAGTCAGCCTGATCTACAGAGTGAGTTCCAGGACAGCCAAGGCTATACAGAGAAACCCTGTCTCGAAAAACCAAAAAAAAAAAAAAAAAAAAAAACTGATACAAGGGCTGGAAAGACATCTCATGTACTGCTCTTGCCAAAGACCTAATCTATCAGACTTCTATATCAGGCAACAAGAAACCTGTTTCTAACAAGAAACAGCTCCAGGGGAACCAAACCCAGGAACACACAAGAACAGCACGTGCTCGAAAACCAGTGAGCCATCTTCCCAGCTCCAGTCTAATTTTTAAACAAGGCCTCCAAGATGTAGGTCAAGGTTAGTTGCTTGCCAGCATGCACTAGAAATAGGGTCCATCTCCAGAACTGTAGAACACAGCCTGTAAACATAAGCTAACTACTCTCAGGAAACCAATGAAAGCAGTTTTAATCACAGGGTTGCAGTCAAATGTCTTCTGCTTTTTCACAGTGCTGAAGATCATATGCGGACCATCTCAAATGCCAGCAAATACCCGAATCACTGAGCTACAGTGTAAGCCCTGGCTCAACTTGAATTTAGACATGCTTCCCTATCATTAAAAATGGATAAAAGAGCTGGGCAGTGGTGGCACATGCCTTTAATCCCAGCACTTGGAGGCAGAGGCAGGTGGATTTCTGAGTTCGAGGCCAGCCTGGTCTACAGAGTGAGTTCCAGGACAGCCAAGGCTACACAGAGAAACCCTGTCTCCAAAAAAAAAAACAAAAAAACAAACAAACAAAAAAAATGGATAAAAGAAAGCCCAGTGTGCTGGTACACACCTTTAATCCCAGCTTTTGAGCGATAGAGGTTGATGATCTCTGTGAAGTGAAGGTCAACCTGATCTACATAGTAAGTTCTAGGACAGCCAGAACTACACAGAGAAAACCCATCTCAAAAAAGTCTAAAAATAAGTAGACAAAAGACCTGAACCAAAAAAAGGCTGAGAAATGGGTCAGAGAGATGGCTCAGTGGTTAAGAGCACTTAATGTTCTCCCATAAGACCCGAGTTCAGTTCCAGCTCCTATCCAGCTCCTATCCTCTAACTCTAGCTCCGTGGGATTACACACACACAGCGTCTGCACACATATGGCAGATATGGAGAAGTGACTTAAGGGGACTAACAGGCACAGAGGTAGGCAGAAGCTAAGGCTGACTCACCCTAACTTGTACTTGAAGCTCCCTTCACTTGTCCTGGGTCACACCTGGCTTCGTTCTGTGAAGGGAGGGGCCTGGATTTCAGCTTGCCCTGCTTACTGACACACTAAAATAGAGGCCAAGTTGCTGTAGTTGTGACCTACTTGTGTGTCTACGTGGTTAAGATCCAACTGTTACTGGCTTCTAAGGCAGCAACAGTTGACTCCATTAGCTTCTTGTGTTTCCTTCCCTATTCTCTACCCATCAGCCCTTCCTTTGAGGATCTCTAACCTCGACAAGCATTCCTATGTTAGGACGTGCTAAGGACCTTTATATCTACCTACTGTTCCCTCTGCTTGGAGCACTTGAGGAATGTGTCACTCACTGCCCTACTATCTCTGGGATCTGAAGCAAAGGTTATCAACATTCTCAAGCTATCAACATTGACCAACTTTATTTTTTATATGTGGTTTTGGAGAAAGAATCTACATCAAACAAAAGTTACCTCAAACTCCTGATCCACCTGCCTCCACCTCTTAAGCACTGAGATCACAGGCATGTCCAACTCCTACACAGCATGTGTTAACTGTACGCCTTGCCTTCAGACTGCTTTGACAAAAAAGGCCAGGGGACATTCTGTCCTTCCTCAGGTTCCATCAGAGCTTGCTACTCAACTCCCTCCAGACTTGATTAAATGTCACCTAAGGAGGCTAGAAAGATAGCCCAGCAGTTAAAAGCATTTGCAGTCTCCCACAGGACCCCACTTAAGTTCCTAGCAACTACACGGGAGCTCAAAACCAGTTGTAACTCTAGTTCCAAGGAATCTGTTCTCTTCTGGCCTCCACAGGTAACAGGCATGCATGTGGTGCAGACAAAAATGCAGGTGAGAAACAACACATAGAAATCAATTTTTTGAAAAGTGACATATAGGCTAGAAGGATAGCTCAGCCATTAAGGGTTAGGCTCACAACCAGAAATATAAAAAGTGGCCTAAAAACAGACATCCCCTCCCCCAACAAATACCTCTATCCTATCCCTGTTAGTAGTCCCACTGAAAAGATTACCTATTCCCTCTGATTTCCCACTTGTCTCCTATGAGGACAGGGAGAATGTAAGCTGTCCAGCGCTCTGGTCCTTAAAAACCTGGACATTCTTGGCATATAGTAAGTAATTGATCAGTATCTGGGGAATAATAACAGCTCTATTATTAGCCAAAAGCTAAGATTAGTGTACTGCAAAAAGGTGAAGTGCTGGAGATTGACCAGCGAGCACCACGTGCACTAGGCAAGCACACTCAACACTTAGAATAACCCAAGCCACAGCTAAACTGATCCTGTGAGGAGACTTGGAAGGCATGCTGCTGAGGCAGGAGACAGACTCTGTACATAAGTCCCTGTCTCAAAACAAAACCACAAACAAGTCCAGACTTTAAGAGCCACAGTTACTAAACATGTCTTGAGAGTCCTGGACAGGCAGCATGTGCCCCTGCCTATAGAACCTTCCCTTTTCCTTTCCACAGTGGGTCCATCCCAGCTCGGGCAGATGTAGTATCCACTAGTGGGGAAAGGCCTAGCTTGGAGATCGCAAAAAAGATAAACCAAGCACAAACTCCAGCACTAATTCAGGTTCTTTACTTCTCAGAAGTGACTGCTAAAAGGAGAGAGACAGCAAGAAGAGACAGACAGAGCCAGAGAGAGCAAGGTGATGGGAAGAAAGGGCACAGTAAACCACTGGTCTAGTAAGTCTCAGGAGGCAAGTGCTCAAGGTAAAAAAAGAGTCCTGGAGAATGGTCTGCGGCCACAGGAAGCGACTTGGTTTCCTTCTGTGTATCAGTCCTCCAGGAAGGCCACTGCCGTTACCGCATTAAATATTATGTACATCGCAGAGAGTCCCAGGTAGTGAGCACCCGGGAGGGGGTCATTTCACCAGGGGCCGAGTTTTATCATCATCACCGCACTGGTGGGCTTTGTACTTTTTCACTTCTGCCATGTACTTGGCCCATGCGTCACCTTTACTTGTTAATACCTGTGGGGTCGGAGGAGGGGAGGAATGGTTGGAAGACAGATGACCAAAAAGCTGGGGACAAAAGTCAGGAACACCATAAGACAGCTGACCCATCCCCAGCGTCACCTAAAGGCCCTGGATTCTGAGGTAAAAAACAGAAGCAGGTTATTTCGGGAAGCTCCCACCCTCAAGGCCCACCCATCCACAGCCTGAGCACTGGGCACTGAGTCTGGAAGGAAGGGATTAGGGTAGCAACCCTGGGTAGCCTACTCACCTCATCCTCCGTCTTCTGCTTCTTGGCTACTATTCCCGTCTTGAGGGCTAGTTTGTTCCCGCCTCTGCGCTTGCCCACCTGGGTGAAGGGACAGAAGACTGCAAGGGTTACAGGAGCCGGGCCCGCCCCTGGCGGTGCTGAGGCCCACTACACCTTCCTAGCGACGCCTCGCCCAGCTCCTCCAGCCGGCCGACCTGCGCAGCAATCAGAGAGGAGCACACTCGACTCAGCACCTGCCCCGGGCTGCCATGCCCAGGCAGTCCTGGGCCCCAAGCTACCCTCCCAGGGGGCCAGAGGAGTGCTGACCTTGCTGGGAACTGGCTCTGTCCTCACTCTCTCTGCCCATGCCTCACACTGTCCTGTCAAGGGCCAAACAGCTTCCTCATACTGAGCATCACTATCTACTGAGCCCTATACACCACACAGAGCGCTGTGACCGTGTTATCTTCTCTCATACTCACAGTTATGCTATTTGAAGGCAATAACTACCTCATTTTAGAAATAAAGACAAGTCTCTGGGAGGAATAGGACACGCTGCCAACAACAGAGCACTCACTACTCAGGATCAGATGTGCAAGGCCAGTGGGAGCACCCTAAACCACAAATCATCCCTAATTCTCCTACCCTGATCTGGCCTGGCATTTTAAGGAATATAATGACAACAGCTATTCAGGAACAAACCAAAGAGTCAGTGTCATGACTGCTGCTCCCATTCCTGGGCTGTCACATCAACCCAGGTCCTGTCACTTTCCACTTCCTCTAAGAACACTCTGGCCCTGTGTTCTCCCCTTAACTGGGGGCCTTCAAGACATCATCCTGTACTTACCCTTCAACTAGGCAGTGACTGCCGGGACTATTCCCCCAATCGCTTTTGTGCAGTACTACAGATGGAATCTAGGGTCACAAGCATTCAAAGCAAACTTCTATTGACTAGATCCCCAGATCTCATTTTTGAGACAGGGTCTCACTAAGTTGCTCAGGCTGGCTCTGAACTCATTCTAAACTTCAGATCCTTTCTCAGCTCCTGAGTAGCTGATATTACAGGCACACACTACTGGACATACATACACACACACACACACACACACACACACACTTTGTGGTGGTGTTTTTAGAAACAATGTAACCTTTATTCAAACTCTGCAATCCTCCTGCCTCAAGCACCACAGTGCTAGAATTACATGTATGTGCCACCTTGGAGGCTCACACATCCTTTTAAGACCTAAACAAACTTTAGCCTTAGCCCTAACCACAGAACTGGATCCGAGATTTGACCCAAAGTCTATTATTCTCAAACCAACCTTTCTTCCCCCCAACTACAAGACCTCAACATCAGAGACAAAGCAAGCTCAAAACCCACAGAGTATATATCCAACCTATTTATCCCAAGGCTCCTCAACATGATACTTGACACTCTTTGTTATCCCATGCATTATAGGACACTGAAAAGCATCCCTGGTATCTACCTATAGATGTCACTAGCATCTCCTCTTAGAGTTTAACAACCAAAATGTCTACAGACTTTACCAAATACATGACGATGAAGAGACTTGTTCCCAGGAGAGAACCGCTGGTCTAGTTCTTTAAGAGTCTGTACTAACTGACTTTTCTAGGACCACTTCATGAAATACATCAAAATCTCAATTATTAGAACTACAGCAAATCAGGATAGGCCACCCACACTCCAAGCAAACAACGTTCTTTTCCGTCAAAGACACCACCGAACACCCAGCACAAGGTAAGGTGCTCAATAAACGGACACTAGTTAAATAATACAGAAAGGAATCGATTGAGTTTGCTAAGGCCACAAAGTCAGTGGTTTGCTTTTTGTTGTTGGTTGGTTGGTTTTGTTTAGTTGGAACAAGGTCTCACTTTTTCGAATCCTCCTCTTCTGGCATCCGGAGTGCTGGTAATACAAGGCGTGTACCACCACACCCGGCTACGGTCCATGGTCTGAGTAGAGTCTAACGATTACAGCAGACTCGGGATCTGAATGTGTCTCCTCCTTTCCCCCACAGTATATGTGGGCCTCACTATTCAAAGTCTGGGTACAAACCAAATAGGAATCCTAGCATCTAGGGTCCCCTAGCCCCAGAGCGCTTCCAATGCAATTTCCCGGTTCTCGGGTCCCGCGAGTGAGATCTAGGGATTCCCATTCCCGCCCAGAAACACCTCTCGTCCGGAATCCAGGCTCAAGATTCTCAGCAAGCAACCGGGACAGTCCAGGCAGCCGGGCGGAGGACTGCCTTGGACCATGACGCCCCTTCCCGGGCCCGACTCCCCCAGCCAACGCGGGCCCCGGCGCCCGCCCCCACCCCCGCGGCTCCTTACGAAGCTGAGCGTGGGGCCTGGGCCGCCCTTCCTCTTCGGATTCCCTGGGCCCGCCGCGGCGGAGGCCGATGGATCGGGTCGCTGCGGGCCCGGGGGTGGCTCCTCCTGACGCTGCCGCTGCTCCTCCTCCATCTTCCGCTTGAACAGCTCCAGGAAGCTGCCATCGTTGGCAAACAAGTTCACACCGCTGGACACCGGACTTGACCCCGACACGTCGTCGTCCCCACTCTCGGGTGACGTTCCCGGCCCCGACTCAGCCCATCGGCTCCTGCCGCTGCCCGCCGGGCCGGGCGCCTCCCGACCCGGAGGCTCCGCCCGTCTCCCTCGGGCAGCCATTTTGTGGCCAGATGCCGCGCAAAGGACTTCGGGAAAGGCTCTCAGACCGCGCTCTTGGCGCGGGACTGGCTTCGTCTGGAGCAATGAATGCTGGGAAGAGAGGTCTGAACCCAGAAGCCACCGCGAAGTGGGCGGAGCTTAGGTGGGGGCCAAAGGATTCAGACCTGGCGACCAGTCGGTGGAGACCAGAAGCCCGTCCCTGGTGTTCGGATCCCTAATCCTGCCAGACACCAGTTAGTTAAGCAGACAGAAGCTCCCCGAGAATGGGACCATCGTCTGGGACCGGATCCCTTCTAAGGGCTCTAAGGGCTGAGAGAGCACAATCCCAGGCGGCCACCAGAACTCCGTAACTGTACGGATCTTGTTTGGAGACTATGTTTTCAATTGGGAACTTGGGTGGCCCCTAAATAGGTCTACAAAGCATCTCTCTCTCTTTTTTTTTTTAAGACCTATTTATTTATTATATGTAAGTACTTCAGACACCCCAGAAGAAGGCATCAGATCTCATTACGGATGGTTGTGGGCCACCATGTGGTTGCTAGGTTATGAACTCAGGACCTTCGGAGGAGCAGTCAGTGCTCTTAACCGCTGAGCCATCTCTCCAGCCCCTACAAAGCATATCTAACATGATACCTCCTATTAGAAACGGAAGCATCTCTAGATTGAGCATCTGTCTCTGAATTTAATCTCTTATCTTGAAATAAGAATACCGCTGGCTGCGTGCAGCTAGACACTCAAGAGTCTGGAGCACTGAAATGAAGCCGAACGTATGAGTCCCTAAGACTTAATGGTTTTTTTGGTTTGGTTTGGGTTGGGTTGGGTTGGGTTGGGTTTTTTGTTGTTGCTGTTTTTTTGGTTTGGTTTGGTTTGGTTTTTTTGAGACAGGGTTTCTCTGTGTATACCTGGTTGTCCTGGAACTAATTCTGTAGACCAGGCTGGCCTCCAACTCAAAGATCCATCTGCCTCTGCCTCCCAAATGCTGGGATTAAAGGCATGCGCCACCACTGCCCGGCTAAGACTTAATGTTTTGAGCTGAGTACTGCATGAAGGGACTAAGGACCCTCGTATTCCTTCCCAAGGACAGGGACTCGATTAAAATTGCATTTGCTGATCTTGGAGCACACCCAAAGAGAAAGCAGAGCGCCAAGCAAAACAAGAGTTTCAGAAGTTAAAGTTCTTTCTACAAGGACGACTTGTTGCAGAAATCATTCCTGCCCAACATGGGGGTTCCGGGAACACAGGGGAAAAGTCTGCATAACTCTGCAACAAACGGAGTCTTTTAGTCGACCCTCAGCCAAATAACCAGTTCATTCGTGATTGGTTTGGCAGAATCCATGGGGCTCGCAACCATCTGAGTAACTGGAGGACCGGAAGAGATGTTGAGTCCAAAACAGAAAGTAAGGGGGAAATGATAATCAGGAAGCTGAGTCTGTGGAATCAAGAAGTACCTCTGCTCTAACTTAACGCAGAGCTTGGACAGGATGTTTGCCTGGTTGCTAAGGAGAGGTTGACGCCTGCGGTGACTTGAGCGTGACTAGAGGAAGTAAGGCAAGATTCAGCCAATGAAAAGAGTGCCGCAGACTTAGGGTCCAATCAGTGAAGGGCAGTAGCGTGGGTCATACCAATATGTCCACAAGACAGGGGAATCCCTAGAAAACTACAGACAAGAGTTCACAAAGGTGAGCCCTTTACGCATAAAACGGTGAAAATATAGCGGCCATTATCTCTAAATATCAATGCAGGAGGAAAATAAGTCAGGATTCCAGCCTGCACAGGGCTATGGAAGACTCATTTCCCCTGTAGGTATTTAGCACGTGGTGTGCTCCGATCAATCACGTGAACCGGGTCCAAGATGGCGGCGGGGGTGGCCGGGTGGGGGGTTGAAGCAGAAGAGTTCGAGGATGCACCCGATGTGGAGCCGCTGGAGCCCACGCTTAGCAATATCATCGAGCAGCGTAGCCTTAAGTGGATCTTCGTCGGGGGCAAGGGTGGCGTTGGTAAAACCACCTGCAGGTAAGGAGGCTCTAGCGGGGCCAAGAGGACGGGTGGGATGTACCACTGGAGGAAGGGGAGGACAGGGACCGGCTTTTTCTTCCCGATCCGGGCAAAGTGAGCTGACCGTGGCTCTACGGTGTTGTTTCTCTCCGGAAGTTACTGCGGCCTGCTGAAGATACCTCTTGAATGCAGGCCTAGCATCCTAAGTTGGATTATCCTCTTTGGGTCTTGTGAATTCAGCGTGTTGGGTGTGCAGAGGAACATATAAATCCGCAGTCGGCCGGACAGTAGCCCCCAAACCCTACCCCAAGGGAGTTCAGAGTAGAGGCAGCGACACTAAGGCGAGCTGTCTTAGTATAACGAACCTCCATTTGATGCCAGAGAGGGATGAAGTAAAAGGGAGTGGAAAGGGCACATGATTATGGTGCCTCGGTTCGTTGAGAGGTGAAGTACATTGTCCTGAACAAGTAGAGGGAGGGAGGGAGAGCAGTCTGTGCCACTGAGTGCAAAATAAATAATAAAAATAAAAAAAGCAGAAGCAGCCATTCAAAGAGACCCACGCAGTCAGTTGAATTTTGTACACCAGTCCCATCCGAACCAGAGTCAGGTGATCTCTTCAAGGATTAAGTAGGGCTTGATCTCACTGGGACCCATACATTGGTCATAAGGTCCCTGCTGATCCAGGTTTCTGTGGCCTGACCTTGCATAATCTGCTACAAACACCACTACAAAACTGGCTCCTCGATCCTCATCTCCCCACGTTTCTTTTGTGCAGCTGCAGCCTGGCGGTCCAGCTCTCTAAGGGGCGTGAGAGTGTCCTAATCATTTCCACAGACCCAGCTCACAACATCTCAGATGCTTTTGATCAGAAGTTCTCCAAGGTGCCTACCAAGGTCAAAGGCTATGACAACCTCTTTGCTATGGTAAGTAAAGCTGGCCTCGTCTCTGGCTGAGGTCCCCATAAGGTTTTTTGATTTTGTATTGGTGACAGGTGTTTTACCCAGAGTGCATTCTTGGTACCTATGGAGGCCAGATGAGGGCATCAGATCCCCTGGGACTGGACTTACAGATGGTTATGAGCACCATCTGGGTCCTGGGAATCCAGCCCAGATCCACTACAAGAGCAGCCAGTGCTCTTAACACCTAGCCATCTCTCCAGCCCCAACCATAAGGCTTTTTGAGGACATACTTACCAGCAACCACCAGGCCAATCATAGTCTGCATGCTCATCTCTTGGGTGTCACACCTTCCCCAGCATACTCCCAGAGGACCATGTGGGAAACAAACTTTAAGGAACAGGGAAGGAGGTGATCAACTGGAACTGAGCAAGCAAGGTCGGGGAAGGAGGGCCAACCAGAGATGCACACTGTGAAGCTCTGCTAGCGGGGCAAGCAGTTTGGCTTGGAGTCTACATTTGATAGAAGATTTGTAATGTACAGAGCTATTCTTTTAAAGATTTACTTTATTTTTAGTTATGTATGCAGGGACCAGAGATACCAGGTCCCCCTTGAGCTTAAGTTTAAAGACAATGGTGAACTCCCATGCCTAGGTGGGTACTGGGAATTGAATGAGGGTCCTCTGGAAGATTAGTGCACACTCTTAACTGCTGAGCCGTCTCTCCAGCTCCACGTTCATGTTTGGGTTGCTGTCATTATCGTGTTGTTAGTGGTGCTGCTGCTGTTGCTACTACTGCTGACGCTGCTTGAGATGAAGGCCAGAGCATGCTACACCATGCCAGCCTGCATTCCCAGCTCTCAAGTTTGAAAAGGGCTGGGTGTGGTGGCACACACCTTTAATCCCTGCACTAGAGGGGCTGGGGCAGGTGGGTCACTTTAAATTTGAGGCCATCAGGGCTACAGAGTAAAACCTTGTCTTTAAAAAAATAATAGTAAGTCATCTGGGCATGGTGGCATGCATGCCTTTAATCCGAGCACTTGGGAGGCAGAGGCAGGAGGATCTCGGAGTTCAAGGCCAGCCTGGCCTACACAGTGAGTTTCAGCACCGCCAAGGCTACACAGAGAAACCCTGTTTTTAAATATTTTCTTTTTCTTTTTCTTTTTCTTTTTTCTTTTTCTTTTTTCTTTTTTCTTTTTTTTTTTTTTTT
>JADRCD010142265.1:0-18140 GCA_019843815.1 Montemys delectorum | reverse complement strand
CAGAGACAGAGACAGAGACAGAGACAGAGAGAGAGAGAGAGAGTTCTATCGAATAGAATTGGAGGGAGCAGGGCTTCAAGTTTATTTTCCTTTCTGTTTTTTTAAGTAACAATTTTACATGACTTTATCTTAATAAAACCACATATTTACAATTCAAAAAGTCCTAGTTTGCTACACTTTACTAAACAAAATTAAAGGTTAACTGTACAAGCAATTAAAACATGATATGTAGCAAGTGTCATCAGGAGTTTCCTCTTGGCAAACTGTTTAAAAATAGTCACAAACTGAGCAGTTAGAAGTACCCCTGAAGTGAGCACTGTTCCCAGAGTGACAGGAAGCCTCTCCTGCTAGCTCCCTCCAGAGGGCCAGCTGCCCAACACCCTCAAGTTTGGGACTCAAAGTCAACAGTCAACAGCAATTGAGATGGGAGGTGCAGACCTCGGCAGGGTCAGTTTCCAGTTTGCCAAAACAGGAGTATGAGAGAGGCGCTGAAAGTAGAGGAACGTGGAATGGTATAGCCTCAAAGAAGGGCACATCAGGCTCCCACGCGCCCCAGGCAGTCTATAAAGACCTTGTTTGGACTAGAGATGTAGTCAGTGCTCGGCTGGCATGGAATCTTGTTGGAGAACTTCATGCATGCCCACAGATTTATGTCAAACAATCAAAGAAAGGTAAAGGCTGGGTTGTGAACACACAGAGAATTCCACAATGACATTCACAACAAGGTGCCCAAGTCCCCTTGTCACAACACTTTATGACTTAAGGAATGTCTTTATGTACAGTAAGAAAATATATACACCTTGAGAGAACAGATGCCCATGTTGTGGGAGAGAACTCAGTACATATCTGCAAGGAAGAACAGCAGACAGATGGGGCTGGGTAGTGCGTGTCTCATGGCCAGCTGGGACTGGCTACATTCAGTATCTGATGTCAGGAATGGCTGGGTCTGGAGGCCACTGGATGGCTGTGAAGACATCCTCCTCCAAGAGGTCAGACATCAGCCTTTCACGATAAGGCAGAGAGCTCCATGGAGGGTGCTCTGTGGCCTCCCTGGAGAAGCCACAGACTACAAATGAGACTCCAAGAGGAAAGTGGGAGCATGGGGTGAATAGCACAAATAAGACAGCCTGCAGGTACGCTAGACGATCACCAACAGGCACAGATTTGAAGGGAACCCATGCAAACACAGTGCCATGAGGCTGACCCAAGTCTCCCTGCCCCGTGTTATAGTCAATCAAGGGCTCCCCCATGGCTATCAGAAACACAGCGACGGAAAGGGTGAGTTCTAGGGGTAGGAGGTACAACTGTGGAGGGCTGTGGACTACAGACCACACAGGCATTTGCTGGAAAATCCGTTCTCAGCCCTGGCCTACCTGCACCCTCAGGAACCAGAATACCGTTGGATATCAGGGGGTGACCAGTTTCCACAGATAGTGGGCTGTCCTGCTCTATGTAGAAACTGTTCATTTCTGTAAAATCAGATAATCAAATTTCTTATACAAAGTTCTCAAGTCAAGGAGAAGCTAGAGCAACTATTTTCCTTTCTTATAGTTTCAAATTTCTACACCTATTATACTAAATAGTTTTAAAACATAAAAATGGAAAGTTATTTCCAAGTTGGAAAAATGTCATGAATAATTCCATTATTTGGGAAACTACTTACTGTTAATGCTCCAATTTATTTTCATCCAGTGTTTTTGATGTAAAAAAAAAAAAAGTATTTCTACAAAATAGAACCTCATTGAACCTTCTGTTTTTTAGCCAGCTTCCCCACCTTCCATGGCATTAAATATTTCTCTAGTATCATTTTTAATGGCTGAATAGAGCCTGCTTGTTAAATATTTATGTCTTATCCAGTTCTTGTTCCTACCAAAAGAACTTCCATAAAAATCTTGTAGCTAAAATTTTGCAAACATTTATGACTGTTTTCTTAGCATGAATCCCCTAAAGTGAAAACACTGGTTAAAGGTTTTATGCAAAATTCTAAGGCATTCAATAGATATGGCCAAACTGCCTTCCAGAAAGATTTTAAAAATTTACACTCTCACCAACAGCATATGACAGTGCCTCTTTTCATACCATTTTGCCAACACTGAAAAATACGTTATTTTTTTTAATCTTAAAGATCCAGTTTTGAGACCCAGAAGATGGCTCCGCTGGTAAAAAGTCGTTGCCACACAAGCCCGACAATCTGAGTCCCATCCCAAATCCATGTCAAAAGCCAGATGTGTAATTCCAGCACTCCTACAGCCAAGATTCTCCTGCTTGGCTCCTATTTCCTATGCCAGGCCGGGGGAAGGAGATGAGCTACTACTAGCAACAGAGCATCCTAGGGCTCACACCAAAGCATGAAGCACATAACCAAGGTGGAAGGTGAGAATCAACTCCCAAAAGTTTTCCTCTGGCATTCACATGTGTGCAATGATTTGTGTGTACTTGCACACACAATAAATAAATACATTTTCAAATCCAGTTTTTAGTATCACATCCTTCAGACCAGACTCGCCATGGATTTGTAAACAGACCATGAGTATAAACTCTGTAGAGGTATGCAAAGACAGGCAGCTGACCTCCGTGGGATTGCGTAATGAGGACGAGAGGTTTTTTCTATTTGTAGACTTTCTTCTTAAATTTTTTGTTCTTTGCTAATCATTTACTTTAAAAGACCAATCTTTCAGTTTTGAGAGTCTGGTTATCACTGTCTCTATTAAAATTTAAATATCACTTTTAAAAGTGTTCGTTGGCCCTCTGTGCCTTCAAAGGTCAAGTTCAAGCCCCTCATTTAAAAGGATGCCTCCCTCGGAGACAAAGGGAGCCCATTACCATTACATCTTGCTTTTCCTTTCCTCTTTGTTCATTTTAAAGCTCAGTATCCTGCCGGAAGGCAGGAAGCAGCCACAGCACACACTCTAGAGCGGCCCAGCCTCACAGTAGGTAGTGTACCTCTGGATGGAATTCATCCAGAGTACCCATCAGTGGGAATCCTGGATGCGAATCCTGGATGCATTACCCATCTAAAGAACCATCAACTCTTTTGTTTTCAGAACGATACTGGAAAGGACCTATAAAATACTAGATTTTGCAGTTTGACTTTGAGCTCACCTATGGAAGGAGGTGAAGTACTAGACACCTCCTTCTCCCTGTAAGAATCACCCTGTACGTTTTCTAGCACAGATGCTCTTTCTGCCACAACTTTGAAGGCCGTGAAGTGATCCAAACGTTTAAAAACCCTGTTCCTTTTATAATAAGAAGCACGTGGGCTGCGGCTACAGGGATGTTCCATTCCTGCGAAGAAAGTGATCCCCTGAGAAAAAGGCAAAAATGGAGTTTGTGAATGGTTTTCTTGTGTAAACATTGCCACACTCCGTACATCTGTGATAGCAGTAGAATTGGTGTTCACACGCATGTAAAAAATTTTAAGACTGCTACAATGCTAAAGGAAAAAAAAGAGAGTAGCTGTGGAGATCAAAGAAGATCAAACAATGAGAACCTCTGGTGTCTTAACAGTTATCAAAGGAAATCACACAGCTCTTGAAACATTCAATGGTTATTACTTCATTAAAAACACACAACAGAAAAGGGGGAGGAGAGAGTGACAGAGTGACACAGAGACAAAGAACAACAAAACATTAGTTTCTCCTCATATTTAACCCAGAATCTTTTCAGACATGTAATAACCTGACCTGCTTATTTTGCTGGGGAAAAAAAAAAATCACAGAACTCTTATAGTAAAACTTTATTTCTTGGACTTCTTGCCTAGTCATCACCTCCTTTTTTTTTTTTTTTTTTTTTTTTTACATTCCTAAGCTCAATTATAAAGAGTCCACATTAGCCATGTCTATTCTGTTCACTCCCAGAGCAACTTATCCTGATATAATCAAGTCTATCAAAATACTAAATCGGTAGTTTCAGGTGGCTTACCACATTAGAGCCTTTTTCGGAACAAAAGAGACATGTGGAAATTTACAAAAGTCCATGGTGAGAGTTGATGACATATTTACTGGAAACCCTAGGCCATCTGGTATATATAGGTGTGTCAGATTTGAAGTTCAAAGACAGCTAGCTGTACAGGGAGAACGAATTTAAATGGAACTACCTTTGAATCCACCTCCCAAGGCTGTGCAGAAAACTACCACCTTCTCCAAACCTGTCACAAGGGTCTAAGGAGGAGCCAGTGGCTACTGTTGACCAAGGAGTTGGGCACTCGTGTGGCTGGTAGAACCTCAGGCTGCATAATGAGAGGGCCATTGCTAGCCTAGATAATGACTGCAAATTCTCTTTAACAGAGGGAGTTTGAGGGGCAGGAAGTAAGGGGTGTTGTTACAGGAAGGAAGAATGGAGTCAGATAGGAGTAGGGAGATATTCTTCCCAAGAGAGCCTGTAGGCCAGATAACCACAGACCCGGGCAGAGGGAGGCTGGGTGGGAGGCAGCTGCACCTCTGCCAGATGCCACCACATCAAAAGAGGCTCTTGAGAGACCCAGAAGAGGAAACTTTCAACAACCCTCCACAGTGTGAGCAGAGAGAGTGTCAGTTCGTCTTGTCTGCCCTGCAAGAACTGCACCATCTTAATCCAGCACCAGTCTAAAAGGCTTCCTGTCTCTCTGTTCCCTGGGCCTCACAAACAGCCATTGGCAAGTTAGGGGAAGAAGAAAAACAAAGTACAAAGAGTTTGGTGCTTTATATCGGCTTTATAGCCTCCAGATTGCAGGCCTTGGCTAGAATGGCCGGGGACCTTTCCGTTCCCTAGCAGGGAGGACAGGAAGAATGCACAAACTTGCCCGAGTGTTTAATCAAGGTGAAGAAAGCCGCCACGCAAGCAGAGCTGAGGGGACTGTAGAGAAGAAGCGTACAGAGGAGAGGCCTTTGGTCTCCCTAAGGCTCCATGGTCCAGTGTAGGCGAATGCCAGGACAGGGAAGCGGGAGCCGGTGGGGTTAGTGAGCAGGAACAGTGGGGATGGCATAGCGGGGGGTTTCCGAGAGGAAATGAGGAAAGGGGATCAAATTTGAAATGTAAATAAAGAAAATATCTTTAAAAAAAAAAAGGGGGGGGACTGTTGTGTTGTATGCATTCCACTGGGTTCTCCTGTACCCAAGCTCTCAAAAACCAAGGATCTTGAGCTGGGTGGTGGTGGCACACGCCTTTAATCCCAGCACTTGGGAGGCAGAGGCAGGCGGATTTCTGAGTTCCAGGCCAGCCTGGTCTACAGAGTGAGTTCCAGGACAGACAAAGCTACACAGAGAAACCCTGTCTTGAAAAACCAAAAAAAAAGAAACTAAACCACCAACCAAAAGACATAGAGGAATCATCTACCCTTGCAGA
Source organism: Montemys delectorum (assembly GCA_019843815.1). NCBI lineage: Eukaryota > Metazoa > Chordata > Mammalia > Rodentia > Muridae > Montemys > Montemys delectorum. The sequence goes on along the minus strand of JADRCD010142265.1, from coordinate 12,818 downwards.
GACTTGAATTCTGGATTCCCATGGGGACCCCACCTGCTCAAGAGAAAAGGAGAGACGGAAGGGCAGTGGGTGGGGTGTCAAGTGAATAAGTAAAAAAATAAAAAATAAAATTAAAAAACTTAAAAGTATCAAAAGGTTAAATAATTGATTTTATTACTGTTTCTCTTACTCAACATATCACATTTCAATGATTATTTGTGATATATTGAGTTTTGACAGCCTTTGAAAAAAAGATATGTATTTTATGCTTACAGCATAACTCAATTAGGATACCTCAATTAGGATTCCATCTTGATGTGCATTTCTCAGCATTTATTTACTCTAGCCAAGGATTTTGTAATCATGCTCAAAAGATTTCCATCCTCGGGAATAAGGCGTTTTGTTCTGTTTGCTTTTGAGAAGGGGTAGCATTGGCTGACTTAGAACTCAGTGATCCACCTACCTTACCTCCCTGTGGTGGGATTAAAGGTATGCACCATCTTGCCTAACAGGATTATTTTATGATGTTGAATTAATTGAAATCAAGTAGGACTTAAAATGCCATCTCTCAGGCACACCTGTCTTTTCTTATGTCAGTGGCTACTGTCCCAAGGGAGAATACACTCTGAGTTACTCAACCTGGGCAATGGGAAGGTAGGATAATTACCCACCATGTGGATCAAGACAACTGAGGACATACTGAGCTTGCTTACCACTAGAACAAAGCCTCATGCCGTTGGGCAATGGACAATGGACGTGTAGGGCATCGGTGCTTGGTGAGAGAAGCACTTTGCCTGTAGAGGTGAACTCTAGGGGATGTGGTCAGAGGAGGCGGGGCTGGTTAGCTGCAGTATGAACCAACCCTTTTAGCCTCTAGACTGCTTTGCCAAGTCTCATCTACTTCAACAGCTAACCCTAACCTTTAGCCTTCCTGGCACTGATGGCTTGGGGGACGGGGAGGGGCTGCCCGGCGCCTCCTTTCAAGGTTTCATCAATTTCCTTGCAATTTAAATCCAGTGAGTCAGGCATGCTGTCACATGGGGTTGGGGGCGGCAGCGTACACCATGCGGCCATGCCCACTGCAGTCTCTAGTTCTTCAGCTGAAGTAGCTAGGTAGCTAAGCTCCAACTTGGTCCTGAAGGACACGGCACATCAGTGTCTCTACGCTGGGTTGAGCTCAAAGCCTAACAGCCTGTTGGTTCTGGTATTCAGAAGACCAGCACTGACAGTTTGATTTTCTTAACTCTTCCCTGAAGCCCCAGATTGACTAAGGGCTATCTCCTGATTGCAGATGGCTGACTTCTCTGGGTCACTGGGGCTTAATTGCTTGCCTTGTGGGCCTCCAGATGGCTGATGACTCTGCCCAACCCCACTTTGTCCCTAGGGTCTTGTTGGTCTCAGTCATCTGCTTCTTTCTGGATTGTGTAAGGCTAAATCCTCTGCATACCAGAGTTTCACCTGCCAGATTAAAATCTCCTATTTTCTGCCTTCTGTCTTGAGTCACCTAACCGGATCTTCTTCCGGATTCCTGGCTCTACCACCCTATCCCAACTGCACGTAGTCAGGCCTTATAACACCCCATCCCCCAAAGCTTAAATTAATGCACATAAGCTGCTATTATACTTCTTTCTAACCCATTCTGCACTATGAAGTCAGATTCATTTCTTAAAATCCTGTACTTGACATGTCAAAATTTGCTGAAGAAATAATTCATAACTGTCCTACATGGAGTCAGGTGCCAGAGAGACAAAAGAAGCATATGACAATGTTCCTGGCTTCAAGTAGATTTCAAGTGAATCTGAGAGGCAGGATTCATATGCACGGTAGAATCGGCAGAGAATACAGAACAAAGATTCAGATTGGCAAATTTCATCTGTGCAGGGCCAGATAGTAAATATTTTAGTTACTGTGAGCCACATATTCTGTGTTGTAGCTATCAGCTCTGTTGTAGCGCCACGGCTACAGGCAGTTCAGAAATGAATGGTGTGGTTGCGTTTCAATTAAACTTTATTGGACAATGAGGGGGTCACTAAAATCTAAATTTTATATAATTGAAGCATGCCATAAATATTGCTCTTCTTCTGATCTTTTCCAATCATTTAAAAGTGTAAGCATTATTCTTAGCTTGCAGGCCATACAAAAACAGGCAGTGGGCCAGGATTTCTTTGGCTTTCATAGTTTCCCAACTCTTGGTGTAGAATATAATTTAGTACTTAATAGGGGAGTTCAGATCCAGTGATTCAGATGTAAGACGGGGAAGAATAGCTGGCTGCTTATATACCATGATACGGGGTAATAAGACAGAAATGAGATGCCATTAAGGTTCCTTCATAGAGAATCAGACTGAAACCCTAGTTTAAAAGACAGCAAAGACTTTGGAGAATGGAAGAAAGTGTGTGTCAGGTCACCAGGAGCACAGCCTGAGAGGAGAGCTCTGTGTTGGAGTTAAGCAGGAGTGAGACTACCGGAAAAGAGCAAATGGCCATGTTACCTATCTGTCAAGCAATGGAGAAAAGTGTGGCAATGGAGGTACGTAGACAAAATGAGTCTTCCTTCTGTTCTCTCCTTGTAGAACTGCTTCTAGGGAAACATTGAGTGTATGTGTGTGTGTATGTGTGTGTGTGTGTGTGTGTGTGTGTGTGTGTGTGTGTGTGTTCATAGAAGCCAAGCCAAAGTTGACCTTCAATGTCGTTCATCAGGCGCCATTCACCTTGCTTTTTTGAGAAAGGGTCTCTCTGGCTCCAGCCTTATATGTAGCAGAGGATGGCCTTGTCGGACATCAGTGGGAGGAGAGGTCCTTGGTCCTGTGAAGGGTCGGTGCCCCAGTGTAGGGGAATGCCAGGACAGGGAGTGGGTGTGTGGGGGAGCACCCTCAGAGAAACAGGGGAGAGGGGATGGGATAGGGATTTCCAGGAGGTGGGGATGGGACCAGGAAAGGAGAGAACATTTGTAATGTAAATAAAGAAAATATGCAATAAAAAAGAGAGAGACAGAGTCTCTCACCAGCCTGGATCTCATCAAGTAAATGAAGCTGGCTGGCCAGCAAGATCCAGTGGTCTGCCTGCCTGCTCCTTCATAGCATAGCACTGGGATTACAAGCGCTGCCAGCTGAAGACTCAAAGCAGGTCCTCAAGTTTTCTCATCGAGCACTTAACCAACTGAGCCATCTCCACAGCTCCTTGGTTTCCATGGTTCTTAAAGCCCTTTTCAAAAACTGTTTCTCTGAGCCTCCTGGACCTTCATTCCGCCTTTCTCCTGGGTGGTTCCTGCCTATGTTCTCTTGTATTGGATCCTTGGTCTTAGTTGTGTCTGATGGTTCTACTGAGGTTTTAACACCAACGACTATTATGCGATTTTACAGGGATAGCTCCATGATAAAGGCACTTGCTGCCCATTGTGATGACCTGACCTGTATGGTGGAAGGGTAGAACCAACTCCTGTGAGTAAGCTGTCCTCTGGCCTTCATGACCACTGTACACACATTGTGTGTGTGTGTGTCTTTACACACACAATAAGTACATTAGTAAATAAATATTTTTAAAAAGTTTAAATTTCCAAAGGTTTTTCTCTCTCTGTTTTAGTACTGGATGATTCTTCAAATGCATTTGTTTGCATTGCTCTTTCCCTACAAGGTAAGCATACTTACCTTATAGCATGTTAAATTGTTTTCATAATCTCTGGTCTTTAAGGAACTGATTTTCCTGGATCCACGGTGAGATAATTCCTTGGCTTTTTATAGTAAACCAATATTCAAAGGGATTTCCATTCATGAGAGTGTGGTGAAAGCCTGCTAAATGCTTTCCCACTTGACAGCTCATCCCATCCTTTTGCCTGTTCCAGAGTGGTTTCTCCACTGATTTCTTCCCGTATCTACTGCATGGGCAGTGTTAGTTTTGATTTCCCAGCCACAATGAGGTTTGGGTTTGGTACGTGTGAGTGCTTATCTACTCCGCCCCTTAGTATGAGACCCATTTCCTTAGCAGCTCTCTGGACAGGTGTCTGGAGCTTCTTTGCTATGGCAATAGAGTTCCTCTGTAGCCCTTTACTTTGCTCAGGCATAAGCTCTGTATCTCTCCCAGTGACAGCATTCCAACTCCAGGGCAGGTCCTGCTCCGAGTCTCTTACACCCCTGGGCCATTACATTTAGCCATAGTACTTAGAAAGTACCCCTGCTCCTGGCATTGCCAAACCCTGTATATCTTAAGTACAGTATGTCTGTCCTTAGAAAGAAGGTCTGAGAGTGGTCTGAAAACCCACTGTGTGTGTTTGTTTGTTTATTAAATGACGCTGAGGCGATAAAAGGGTGGGAGGATGTGGAGAATTTCAAAGCTGAGGATTCTGAGTAGGTAGGAAAAGCAGATCGCTCCACAGACATGGGGCTGACAAGGTTTATTTACATTATTTGACTGTTTTTCAAAAACATTTTTGATTTTGAAATAATTTTACACTCAGAGAAGATCTACAGGTAGGACAAAGTTATCAATACCATTTTTTAGTGTCTTAATGAGAAATTAGCCGGGCGGTGGTGGCACACACCTTTAATCCCAACACTTGGAGGCAGAGGCAGGTGGATTTCTGAGTTCAAGGCCAGCCTGGTCTACAGAGTGAGTTCCAGGACAGCCAGGGCTACACAGAGAAACCCTGTCTCAAAAAACCACAAAAAAAAAAAAAAAAAAAATTAATGTTAGTTCAGTATAATTTTTTTAATTGGATATTTTATTTGTTTACATTTCAAATGTTATCCTCTTTCCTTGTTTCCCCTCTGCAAACCCCTTATCCAATCCCCCATTACCTTGGGGTGCTCCCCCACCCACCCACCCACCCACCACCCCCACCTCACCGCCCTAGCATTCATCTACACTGGGGCATCAAGCCTTTTCAGGACCAAGGGCCTCCCCTCCCACTGATACCAGATAAGGCTCCTTCAGTCTCTTCAGCTCCTTCTCATAACTCTTCCATCGAGGTCCCTATGCTCATTCTGATGGTTGGCTGTGAACATCCATATCTGTATAGGACAGCATCATCAGAGCCTCTCAGGAGACAGCTGTATCAGGCTCCTGTCAACAAGTGTTTCTTGGCATCAGCAATAGTGTCTGGGTTTGATGTCTGCATGTGGGATGGATCTCTAGTTGGGGCAGTCTCTGGATGGCCTTTCCTTCAGTCTCTGCTCCACTCTTTGTGCCTGTGTTTCCTTTAGACAGGAACAATTGTGGGTTCAAATTTTGGAAATGGGTGGGAGGTCCCATCCCTCAACTGGGGGCCATGCCTAACCTCTGGGTATGGTCTCCACAGGTTCTCCCTCCCCTTTGCGGGGTATTTCAGCTAATGTCATCACCATGGGGTCCTGGAAAGCTTGCTTTCCTGGCATCTGGGACTTTCTTGTTGCTACCCCCAGTTCCCCATCCCCCATTGCTTCACACCTCTGTTCAAATTCCTGACCCTTTGCCAGGGTGGTGGTGGCCCATGCCCTTTAATCCCAGCACTTGAGAAGGCAGAGGCAGGTGGGTTTCTGAGCTTGAGGCCAGCCTGGTCTACAGAGTGAGTTCCAGGACAGCCAGGGCTATACAGAGAAACCCTGTCTCGAAAAACCATTAAAAAAAAAAAAAAAAAATTCCTGACCCTCCGTACATCTCCTACATCTCCTTCCATACCTGACTCTCCCTATCTGTCGGTTGCCATTTTGTCCTACTGACAATGTCCTTTGCCTTACAGAAGCTTTGCAATTTTATGAGGTCCCATTTGTTGATTCTTGATCTGTTCAGGAAATTTTTCCCCTGTGCCCATGTGTTCGAGGCTCTTCCCCACTTTCTTTTCTATTACTTTCAATGTATCTGGTTTTATATGGAGGTCCTTTATCCACTTGGACTTGAACTTTGTACAAGGAGATAAAAATGGATCAATTTGCATTCTTTTACATGCTAACCGCCAATTGACCCAGCACCATTTGTTGAAAACGCTGTCTTTTTTCCACTGGATGGTATTAGCTTCTTTGTCAAAGATCAAGTGACCATAGGTGTGTGGGTTCATTTCTGAGTCTTCAATTCTATTCCATTGGTCTACCTGCCCGTCACTGTACCAATACCATGCAGTTTTTATCGTATTTCTCTGTAGTACGGCTTGAGGTCAGAGTGGTGTTTCCCCCAGAAGTTCTTTTATTGTTGAGAATAGTTTTCCCTATTCTGGATTTTTTTGTTATTCCAAATGAATTTGAGAATTGCTCTTACTAACTCTATGAAGAATTGAGTTGGAATTTTGATGGTCATTGCACTGAATCTCTGTAGATTGCTTTTGGCAAGGTGGCCATTTTTACTATATTAATCCTGCCAATCCATGAGCCTGGGAGATCTTTCCATCTTCTGAGATCTTCTTCAATTTCTTTTTTTCAGAGACTTGAAGTCCTTGTCATACAGATCTTTCACTTGTTTGGTTAGAGTCATACTAAGATATTTTATATTATTTGTGAAGGGTATCATTTCCTTAATTTCTTTCTCAGTGTGTTTATCATTTGTATAAAGGAAGGGTACTGATTTGTTTGAGTTAATTCTATATTCAGCCACTTTGCTGAAGTTGTTTATCAGCTGTACGAGTTCTCTGGTGGAGTTTTTAGGGACATTTAAGTATACAAACATATCATCTGCAAATAATGATATTTTGACTTCTTCCTTTCCAATTTGTATCCCTTTGGTGACCTTTTGTTGTCTAATTGTTCTAGCTAGAACTTCAAGTACAATATTGAATAGATAGGGAGAGAGTGGGCAGCCTTGTTTAGTCCCTGATTTAATGGCATTGCTTCAAGTTTCTCTCCATTTAGTTTAATATTGGCTACTGGTTTGCTGTAATTTGCTTTTTACTATCTTTAGGTATGGGCCTTGAATTCCTGATCTTTCCAAGACTTTTACCATGAAGGGGTATTGAATTTTGTCAAATGCTTTCTCAGCATCGAATAATACGATCATGCGTGGTTTTCTTTTTTCTTTGAGTTTGTTTATGTACTGGATTATATTCATGAATTTCCATATATTGAACCATCCCTGCATCCCTGGGATGAAACTTACTTGTTCATGGTGAATGATCATTTTGATATGTTCTTGGATTTAGTTTCCAAGAATTTTATTGAGTATTTTTGCACCAATATTCATAAGGGAAAATAGGTCTGAAGTTCTTTTTCTTTGTTGGGTCTTTGTGCGGTTTTGGTATCACCATAACTGTGGCATCATAGAACGAATTGGGTAGAGTACCCTCTGTTTCTATTTTGTGGAATAGTTTGAAGAGTATTGGTATTAGGTTTTCTTTGAAGGTCTGAAAGAACTCTGTACTAAACCCATCTGGTCCTGGGCTTTTTTTGGTTGGGAGACTTTTAATGACTGCTGCTATTTCTTTAGGGATTATAAGACTATTTGAATGATTTAATTGATCCTGATTTAACTTTGGTATTTGGTCTCTATCTAGAAAAATATCTATTTCAACCAGATTTTCCAGATTTGTTGAGTATAGGCTTTTGTAGTAGGATCTGATTTTTTTTTTTAATTTCCTCACTTTCTGTTGTTATGTCTCCTTTTCATTTCTGATTTTGTTAATTTGGATACTGTCTCTGTGCCCTCTGGTTAGTCTGGCTAAGGGTTTATCTATCTTGTTGATTTTCTGAAAGAACCAGCTCCTGGTTTTGTTGATTCTTTGTATAGTTCTTTTTGTTTCTACTTGGTTGATTTGAGTCCTGAGTTTGATTATTTCCTGCCATCTACTCCTCTTTGGTGTATTTGCTTCTTTTTGTTCTACAGCTTTCAGGTGTGCTGTTAAGCTGCTAGTATATGCTCTCTCCATTTTCTTTTTGGAGGCACTCAGAGGTATGAGTTTTCCTCTTAGCACTGTTTTCATTGTGTCCCACAAGTTTGGGTACATTGTGCCTTCATTTTCATTAAACTCTAAAATGTCTTTAATTTCTTTCTTTATTTCTTCCTTGACCAAGTTATCATTGAGTAGGGCCTTGTTCAGCATCTATGTGTATGTGAATTTTCTGTTGTTTTTGTTGTTATTTAAGACCAGCCTTAGTCTGTGGTGATCTGATAGGATACATGAGATTATTTCAATCTTCTTTTATCTGGTGAGGCCTGATTTGTAACCAGTTATACGGTCAATTTTGGAGAAGGTACCATGAGGTGCTGCAAAGAAGGCATATTCTTTTGATTAAGGTGAAATGTTCTATAGATATCTGTTAAATCCATTTGGTTCATAACTTCTGTTAGTTTCACTGTGTCTTTGTTTAGTTTCTGTTTCCATGATCTGTGCATTGATGAAAGTGGGGTGTTGAAGTCTCCTACTATTATTGTGTGAGGTGTAATGTGTGCTTTGAGCTTTAGTAAATTTTCTTTTGTGAATGTGGGTTCCCTTGCACTTGGAGCATAGATGTTCAGAATTGAGAGTTCATCTTGGTAGATTTTTTTCCTTTAATGAGTATGAAGTGTCCTTCCTTATCTTTTTTGATAACTTTTGGTTGAAAGTCAATTTTATTCCGTATTAGAATGGCTATTCCAGCTTGTTTCTTGGGACCATTTGCTTGGAAAATTATTTTCCAGCCTATTACTCTGAGGTAGTATGTGTCTTTGTCACTGAGGTACATTTCCTGTATGCAACAAAATGTTGGACCCTTTTTATGCATCCTGTCTGTTAGTCTATGTCTTTTTAATGGGGAATTGAGTCAATTGATGTTGGAATTATGTTTGTGTGGCTACCCAAAAGAATTTGGGTTTGTTGACAAAAGATTATTTTCAAAAAAAAAAAAAAGATTGGGAGGCAGAGGCAGGTGGATTTTTGAGTTTGAGACCAGCCTGGTCTACAGAGTGAGTTCGAGTACAGCCAGGGCTATACAGAGAAACCCTGTCTTGAAAAACCAAAAAAGAAAAAGAAAAGAAAAGGAAGGAAGGAAGAAAGAAAGAAAGAAAGAAAGAAAGAAAGAAAGAAAGAAAGAAAGGGTGTAGGGTGTAGTTTCCCTCCTTGTGTTGATGTTTTCCATCTATTATCCTTTGTAGGGCTGGATTTGTGGAAAGATATTGTGTAAATTTTGTTTTGTCATGGAATATCTTGTTTTCTCCATCTATGGTAATTGTCTTAGTTAGGGTTTTCTAGAGTCACAGAACTTAGTCTTTATGTAGTAAAGGGATTTATTGATGACTTATAGTTTGTAGTCCAACTCCCAACAATTAACTCCCAACAACAGTCATGGCAGCAGCTGTGAATGGAAGTCTAAGGATCCAGCAATTGTTTAGTCCCACATGGCAAGCAGGCGAAGCAGAGAGAGCCTTCCTTCTTCTAATGTCTTTATATAGGTCTCTAGCAAAAAGTGTGGTCCAGGTTAAAGGTGTGTGCCATCACACCTTTAACCCCGGATGACCTTGAACTCATAGAGCTTTTTATGTTAATCCTATGGGATTTGTAGCCACTATTCCTCAAGGTCTCCATGCCAAGATTTAGGTCAGAAACTTGTATCTCTCAGCCTCCAGATTAGGGCCACAGGTGAGCCTTTTAATTCTGGATTGTAATTCATTTCAGACGTAGTCAAGTTGACAACCAGGAATAACCACTACAGTAATTGAGAGTTTTGCTGGGTATAGTAGCCTAGGCTGCCATTTGTGTTCTCTTGGGGTCTGTATGACATCTGCCCAGGATCTTCTAGCTTTCATAGTCTCTGGTGAGAAGTCTGGTGTACTTCTCATAGGTCTGCCTTTATATGTTACTTGACTTTTTTCCCTTACTGTTTTTAATATTCTTTTTTAGTTTTGTGCATTTGGGTGTTTTGATTATTATGTGACAGGAGGAATTTCTTTTCTGGTCCAGTCTATTTGGAGTTCTGAAGGCTTCTTGTATGTTCATCGGCATCTCTTTCTTTAGGTTAGGGAAGTTTTCTTCTATAATTTTGTTGAAGATATTTACTGGCCCTTTAAGTTGGAGGCCTTCACTCTCTTCTATACCTACTATCCTTAGGTTTGGTCTTCTCATTGTGTCCTGGATTTCCTGGATGTTTTGGGTTAGGAGATTTTTGTGTTTTCTATGTATCTTCTGCCCCTGAAATTCTCTGTTCTATCTCTTGTATTTCTGTTGGTGATGCTTGTATCTATGACCTCTGATCTCTTTCCTACCTTTTCTATCTCCAGGGTTGTCTCTCTTTCTGATTTCTTTACTGTTTCTATTTCCATTTTTAGATCCTGGATGGTTTCATTCATTTCCTTCACCTGTTTGGTTGTGTTTTCCTGTAATTATTTAAGGGATTTCTTGTTTCCTCTTTAAGGGCTTCTACCTGTTTACCTGTGTTCTCCTGTATTTCTTATTTATTTATTTATTTATTTATTTATTTATTTTATGTATATGAATACACACTGTAGCTGTACAGATAGTTGTGAGCCTTCACCTGGTTATTGGAATTTGACTTTTGGGACCTCTGCTCATTCCGGTCAACCCTGCTTGCTCCGGCTCAAAGATTTATTTATTATTATAAATAAGTACACTGTAGCTGTCTTTAGACACACCAGAAGAGGGTGTCAGATCTCATTAGGGGTGATTGTGAGCCACCATGGTTGCTGGGATTTGAACTCAGGACCTTTGGAAGAGTAGTCAGTGTTCTTACCTTCTGAGTCATCTCACCAGCCCTCTCCTGTATTTCTTTAAGGGAGTTATTTATGTCATTCTTAAAGTCCTCTATCATCATCATGATATATGATATCTAATTCAGAGTCTTGCTTTTCCTGTGTGTTGAGGTATCCATGGCTTGCTGTGGTGGGAGAACTGGGTTCTGATGATGCCATGTAGCCTTGGTTTCTGTTGCTTATGTTCTTGCACTTGCCTCTTGCCATCTGGTTAGTTGTGGTATTAGCTGGTCTTGCTGTCTCTGACTGTGGTTTGTCCCTCCTGTAAGCTTGTGTATCAGCACTCCTAGGAGACCAGCTCTCTCTTGGTGGAGTTTGGGTATGGAGAACACAGGGTCAGCTCCAAGTGCAGATGGACTCCAGACGCATCCTGTTCCAGGCTGCTCCTCAGTTCCTGTGTCCTGAGGGTTCCAGATGGGCCCCTTGGAACAGAAGTGATGCCCTTAATCTGTGCTCTCAGGTATGTCAACACTCCTGGGAGACCAGCTCCCTCCTGGCAGGACTAGGGTATGGAAAGCTTGGCACAGGGTCAGCTCCATGTCACAGACAGAAGTCAGAAGGATATGTTCATCTAATTAAACAAGTGATAGCAGTCTGTACCTTACCAGATTTGCACTAATGCCTTTTCGTTCTTGGGTCTCACTCAGGAATCAGAAGGTGTTTTGTTCATGTCTCCCTGCCTGCTCTGTCGGGGATAGTCCCTGAGTTGGTTTTTGTCATGGGCAACATTCTTGCTGCTTTCCTATCTCACACTGCTAGTGATGGGTACAAGTTTTGCGCTCCTGTCCATCTGCACACAATATCCTTGATGGGCACCTGTGAGGAAGTTTCACAAAATAGTCCTCAACAGCACTTGTTTGGAGTTCTTTGGTTTTGAGGAGGTTTTTGTTGTTGTTGTTGTTGTTGTTGTTTTGTTTTGTTTTACTTTTGTTGATCAATTATAAATTAATGGGAAAGAACTGGCAAAAGCAGGGTGCCCTGTTTAGCACATCCAGTCAGAAACAGAACAGAAGGTCTTAGTAGGAGTGATATTAACCATACTTTTGGTTAAAGTAATTTCTCCTATGCTTTGATTGCTGCCAAGTTACTCTTTTTCCCCTTTGCAAGTAAAAATTATTTAGAGGCAAACACTGTAAGGCTATGGTTCCCATCCCTTTACCAATCTAGTGGTGCACTATGTACTTAAATATTATTTAATTACACTCATGTATATATTTTGTGTATGTGTGTGTGTTTGTGTGTGTGTGTATTATGTTGCACATGTGGAGGTCAAAGAACAACTTACGATAGTGAGCTCTTTCTTTCTACCTTGTGGGTCCTGAGGATCGAATGTGGGCCACTGGGCAGTGACAAGCACTTCTGATCTGCTAATGAAGTGCCTCCTACTTCCTTAACACTGTGACTCTTCAATACTCATGTTGTGGTGACCCTCAACCATAAAATTATTTTGATACTATAATTTTGCTACTGTTATGAATATAAACACCTGACATGCAGGATATCTTATATGCACCCTGTGCCCCCAAGGGAGTCTCCACTCACAGGTTGAGAACTGCTAAGGTATCTCACAGGCTCTAGATTATGTCTTTTTTTTAACTTTTCATTTGTTTCTAACTATTTTTTCTTTGGGTATAGTGTAGTTCATTTAGGTAAGTAGTGCCTGAGGCTTAGTATGTCTATGTAGGGCAGCAGTTGGCTGAAGAAGCCAGAGCTGAGATAGCCATCAAAGAAAATGCTGCAGAAAGGGAGGACTCTGGGAGCCTTCTTATCTATGCAGGAATGTTAAAACCCAACTCCAGATCCAGAGCTGGACTAGCTTGGCCAGTGGTTTTGTGTCTGGTGATGTTCCAAGAAACTGTATCCTTGAGTGAGAGCAATTATTTTTCACCAGGAAATAGCTCACCAAGGTATTCATGGTTTATCTGATGTCACCTTACTATTCCACAGGACGACTTCTTGCTTTGTTTTAGAATCATTACTTGACCTATTTCTACTTTTTTTTTTTCTTTTTCAATGTTTTGAGGTGTTAACATAATTTGTGGATGTATTGTCAATTTTCAGGCTTTTTCAGTAGATCCCATGTCTGTAATATGATAAGTGTGTAAATTTATTTCTATATATGTTATCTGCTGTAACTTTTTAAAAGATTGTAAAAGATTTTATCTATCTATCTATCTATCTATCTATCTATCTATCTATCTA
>JADRCD010142255.1:3445-30586 GCA_019843815.1 Montemys delectorum | reverse complement strand
GTGTGTGTGTGTGTATGTGTGTAAATGGTGTCTACATGTCAACAGCAGATGTGTGAAGTCAGATCTGTGTGTGAGTGAATTATGTCTATATGTCAGTGGCACTGAAGTCAGATCTGTGTGTGAGTGAATTATGTCTATATGTCAGTGACACTGAAGTCAGATCTGTGTGTGAATGGTGTCTATATTCAGCGACACTGAAGTCACACCTTTGGACTCAAATGATAATGGTCAGTTTTGCTTGTTTGGTTTGCTCTCAGTTTTGTTTTGACAACTTAAAAGCCTATATTCTTTATTCTCCCATGTCTAAAAACAATATAATGATTATGACTGATTTTAGGGTAAAAAGGAGAAAATCTGCTCAACAGTATCCTTTTTAATGACAAATACGGGGATACAAATATGGGCATATTTTAAATTAAGAAGCATATATTTCAAGCATTGTAGATCCAAGATAATAAAAGTTATTTTTGGCACCCAGCCCATTTCCAAGTCCTGGAAGCGATTCATTCTTTGGACTGAGTGAGCAGCACATTTATCATTTGATGGACTGTTTTATAACCCTCCCGGGCATATTTATATACACGTCATGGTTTCTAATGGCAACACATTGAATAATTTGGGCAGATTATGCTCTGGTGCCTCCATGTTCTGCCCTAAAATTGGACTGATAAAACTATACTGTGGGGCTCTTATGCAGTGCATAAGATAGAGCATTTAAAGTGTGTGACCGAGCCATGTCCTTGCTGACTTTCACAGTTAGCAAGCAGTAGCTTCTTATGTCATTATTGTAGCCATAATCATGAAAACTAACTTTCCCCACTATTTTAACAAGTCTCCAGTTCACATCCTGCCCTGTACAGATTATTTTTGAAGGACAGAGCCCTGGAGATGAGGTTACTGAACTGAGAAATCTGTGGTGATCAGAGCTGCCCTTCCACCCTCCCATGTCTCACCTTCCCGAGCCACTCAGGTGCCTTTTTACAGAGACCTCCCCTTCACCTCTCTGGTCCTTTAATGTGTGTATATGAGCATGTAGGCTTGCCATAGCACTTGTTTTGAGGTCAGAGCATGTTGGAGAAGTTGTTTGGTTCTGTCTTTCCATCATGTGGATTCTGGGAACTGAAATTAGGTCACCAGGCTTAGGAGCAGGTGACTGTACCTGCTAAGCCGTCCCACAGGCCCTCTGTACCTTTCCCATGGTCTTAGCCACTCCCTTTCTGGCTCACCATTTGTACTCGGTTTATAAGTGTGTACAGTCAGACTACTCAGCAGGAGAACTCTTCTGGAAACTGGCCCAGAGTGCTCATCAGGTCTGTTCTCTGAGTTCTCGTCTCTGCTGAGTGCTCCAAAAAGGTTTTCACCATGTAGAGGACTTTTTCCTCTTCTGTTCTAACTGCTACCAAGTTATTCTGCCTTCTAACTTGCATCTCTGCCTCCCCACCCTCAGCTGTTGCAGAATGCACTGAAAGGCATACAGTCGCTTCTCAATGGTGGGAAGATGAAGCTGACGCAGACTGAGCACCTGGGAGCACTTCTCGCTGTGCTGAAGGTGAGGCACGTCTTCCCCTCCAGTCCTCGCTCAAGTGTAGGGGCCGCCCTATATCCTCTCTCCTCTCTCCAGCTAACTGTGGCATGTAAGAATTTCTCGAATGGATTTTAAGAGCAGAATAAATCATGTTCAAGCGTTCTCAGATAAAAGTAAGAGCAGAGGACAGCCACCATCAAGCAAATATATCAAAGTTTTAAGAGTTACTTTTGAATCTTAAAAAGAAATCTATGATGAGATATGATCTATAGATAATTTAATTACAGATTATCTTGAACCCAGATGAAGTCAGGAACATGGTGGGAGGGGAGGATGAGATTAAACACTCCTTAGAGCATCCACCTTCCAATATTTACTGTCTCATTTTTCTTCTGTGATAGTTGTGTTGTGATGAGAACATGCGATTTATGTGGTGTTTGGTTTTCCTCACTTTCCACTGTTAGAAAGCCATGTTTCACGGACTCCCTGGATTAAACATAGAGATGCCCGCGGTGCTCTACCCAACTCCACTTCCTCAGTACGATGGGCGATCGCCTGTTAAACCGCAGCAGCCGGAATCCAGTGCTGCTCGACCATGTGCGGTACGTGTCTGTCCACTGAGATCTGAGCTGTGGAGCAGTCAAGCGCTTACTCTGTAGCTGTGCGTGTGTGCTTTCTGTGATTTGCTTCCCGACTGCCTCAGGAGGCCACTAAGAGCTTGTTTACAAGTTAGTGTGGTTAACATAGAAATTTTAAATCAGTCAGCTTTCCAAGAGTACCAGTTGGAGCACCTTGTGCTCCAGTGGTCTGGGCAGTGTGACTGCTACAAGCATTGACTTTATATCCAACACTGAAGGCTCATTCCTCGGCCTCTCCAAACCAAGAAGAATCACTACACTCCTGCTTGTAAAGGCCTGGCTGGCACAGGTACCCAAGCGCAAAAGCAGGCAGGGACTCACCCCAGAAGCCGCCGGGGGTGGCTGCATTCCAGTAAACCTTAGTTATGGAAGCAGCTGCGTTTAGCTTTTGCGTCATAATTCAGCAGTTCTTCTCTAGCGCCACTGAAGTCCACCTGCCTGTCAAGTCACTGTCCCCACCATGCTACTGTGATATTTCCCTGCCTTTCTAGACAGCTGTCTCCTGCCTCAGTTCCCTTGGAGACTGTCCAGTAGTGTGCATCCTGCATCACGCCGGGCATGTCACACCGCTCTCTGATTTTTGTCCTCTTTACCTTTCCTCGTATGGCATGTGTGAACATCCCCAGTCACTTTCAAATGAAAAAAGTACCAATGACTTCAGTGGAAAGTAATTTTGGGATGACTATCATAATGTATATGTATAAATATCTATTTATACATATGTATGTATTATGTCTTTGTCTGCTCCTAAAATCAGAATAAAAAGAAAAAACACAAAGTAAAAACAAAGAAAACCCAGCAAGGAGAGAAAGAGGAGGAGGCGGAGGAGGAGCCCTGTGGTGAAGTGGAAGCAGCATCAGGGCTCAGCATGGACCAGGCAAAGACTTGTGGTGAGCATGCTTGGTGCTCCTCCCCGTGGGGTTCCCAGGGATTGCCTCCTGTGGATGGAGGCAGAGCTGCCGGAAGAGAGCAAGCCTCCCTGCCCTTCGCCTCCTCCAGCTGGACAAGAGTCAGCAGCAGTGAGTCAGACTATTCGGATGCAGAAGGAGGCGTGCAGGGTAAAATGAGGTAGTAGTATTTTGTTATGATGTTCTACCTGGTATTTGTTGCATGTGACTTTTAGAACGTGCCTGCCGTGTGACACTGGCCTTGACATCTCTTTCATGTGCAGTTTTGCAGTACTTGGGTTCCTGGCCATTTGCTGCGTCTGCCTTGTGAATGCTGCTTTCTGGCCTGTCCATCTTCTTAACCTCTAGTCCTCTCCAGAGTATGCTCACAAGTCTTTTTTTTCTGGAAAACTTTTCTGACATCTCTATTCTGGCCTAGGCTCTCAGTTACATGCTCCTGTCATTATTCTTTGCCCTAGTGCCATGGAAAGTATGTGCCAGTTCTTTCTTTCTTTTCTTTTAAGATTTTATTTGTTTATTATGCATAGAGTATTCTGCATGCATGTATGCCTGCATATCAGAAGAGAGCACGAGATCCCATTACAGATGGTTGTGAGCCACCATGTGGTTGCTGGGATTGAACTCAGGACCTCTGGAAGAGCAGTCAGTGCTCTTAACCTCTGAGCCATCTCTCCAGCCCAACAGTTCTTTCTTGAACTGTCACTGCCACTAAAAAGTACATCAAGGGCAGGGGCTTTGTTCGTGGCCACCTCAAGCACTGTGACCCATAGAAGGTCACTCAGGGTATCCACTGTGCAGATGCATGGATACTTGGCACTGTCCTTGTCTGACTCTGGTTTCCTAGTCAAAATGTTACTCTCTTATTCTCTGCCTGGTTGCATTTCAATCACCCTTAATAGCTTGGAGCAAAAATACCTGACATGTTTGGATCATACTTTGTAAGAGATGATAACATCCTTAGGGATAGTCAGGATGCTTCATTTCTCAAAGCATTTGAACTGGTTAGAATAAATAGCCTTTCCATTCACATCTCTAAAAACTTCTAAAACTTTTTCTCTCATTCTGAAAGGTCATACCAAGCCAAGGTTCGCCAAGGGGCATTAGCTTGTTTTCTTTCTACTATCAAATCAATAGAAAAAAAAGTTCTATATGGCTACTGGTCTGCCTTTGTTCCTGACACGCCAGAGCTTGGAAGCCCACAGTCTGTGTCTTTAATGACACTCACATTAAAGGATCCGTCTCCAAAGGTAAGGATGCTGAACCAACGTTCACACAAAAGTCACATTGGTGTCCTTTTTCCGCTTTGCTCTATCTAACCTTCTCTGAATTCTTCTCTCACGGACACCATCCCAGGTCTTGAGAACCTTAATAGACAGGAAATGACAAGGGGTCAGGCTTCTGCGGCTCTATCTGATCTTCTCTGAATTCTGCTCTCACGGATACCATCCTAGGTCTTGACTTGAGATCCTTAATAGGCAGGAAATGACAAGGGGTCAGGCTTCTGCGGGCCACATGGTAGGATTACATGTTAGGCCCAGGGCTGCTTGAAGTCAGAGTCCACTGAACTGTAACTTCCAGGTCTCCTGGGAGCCCCACTGAAGCTGTGGTGTTTATAAGAGGCACAACTAGGAAGTGGCTTAGCTCAGTGGCCTGTAGAGCGTAATGGTTGTAAAGGCTGGCTAAAGCTAGACGGGGGTGGGGGAGTGGGGAGGTGGGGGAGGTGGGGGGGTCTGTAATGTTCTGTGAAAGCACAAGGCACTGCTGTATATACAATAAGGTGCTAACATATTTTCCCACATCTTAAAAAATCATGAGTGATTTACATGTTTTAATGAGAAAAGGCAATCTCAAGAAAGAAAAACAATAGTTTGGCAGTGTTGATAGCATCAGCAACTACCCAATGGCAGATGGAGTGTCTGCCTCTGTCTGGATATGTTCATTCCTCTTTAAACTGGCTCTCCACCAAGGAAGAAGAGGAGTCTGTTCTCAGCCTTCCAGCTGTGACTACTAAAATGTCACACTAAGTAGCTCCTGGCTCTCCTTAGGAAGCCCAGCTACCCACTGAAAGGGAGTATTTTAATAAACCCTGTTGAGTGTTTCACCTATTTTTAAGGTTTCTTTCTAAAAGGATAATGTAATCCACAGTAGATTGGCATGCTCCATAATCATTTGAGTAGCTAATTACAGTCTTTGTAGTTGAAGTGATGGCTTCATGGTAGAGCACTGGCTGCTCTCCCAAAGGACTCAGGTTTACTTCCCAGCATCCACATGACAGCTCACAACCTTCTGTAACTGACTTTTCCTTAATAAACAGCAATCCATGCTAAGGATGTGGTTTTTAGGGTGTTTTCCCCCATTCCATCCATAACATGATGTTTAGGGGTCTGTGAGATGGCTCCATGTTTAAGTGCTTGCTGTGCAGGCATGAGGAAATGAGCTCAGATCCATAGCACAGCCATAAAGAATCTGGGGAGTTGGGGACAGATAGATTCCTAGTGCTTGCTGGCCATCCAGCCTACCCAAGTCAGTGAGCTCCAGGTTCACTGAGAGGCCGTCTCTCTAAAATGAAGTAGAGAGCAACTGAGGCAAACACTTAGTATCACCATCTGGCCTCCACATACATGTGCACGCATGTGAAAACACACATGAACATATACACATATCACTTACATTCTTTATCACATATGCCTCCTGTCAAAGGTGTTGGTTGCTACACCCAAGTGTTTCTAAACATCAACTTACCATTGTTAATATGCACAAACACACACTCAAATGCTTCAGAGTACTCTCAGGAACTCTGACTTGAACAATAGATTTGTATCTTTCTATCCCAGGAGCTGTTGGGCTCTCTTTCCATCGGCTGTATGCTTAGTTATGTAGGGCTCTAATCTTTCATCATTCCCACACTTAGGATGCAGATCCGAGTGCTGTGGTAGACTTTGGAGTTCTGCCTCACTGTGGTCCCATGTTAGTGTGCTCGAGGATTTCATTGTGTGTAGCTGCCCTCAGTACCCAGTGTACCCTCCATTGCCTTCATTCTTCTAATAAGCAGGCTCTGAATATGTGGAGCATTGAGTGTGTGGAGGAGGAGGAGAACCTGGATCCCAACTTCTGACTGATCAGTGTGAATCATCTTAAAATTCCAGACACGTGCCTGTGCTCTTCAAGTTCTGTCTGCCATCTTGGAAGGCTCAAAGCAGTTCCTTTCTGTTGCTGAAGACACCAGTGACCACAAACGGGCTTTCACACCCTTCTCAGTCACAATTGCATCCAGCATTAGAGAGTTGCACAGATGTCTTTTGTTAGCTTTGGTGGCAGAGTCCTCGTCCCAGACCCTTACTCAAATAATTAAGGTAAGTCCCTGGGTAACTGCGGAATTTGGTTTATATAGTGTATATTATTATACATCATGTAAAAGTGATTTGACCTAAGAGGGTAAGAAGTAGTTATATTAAAGACACCTGTTTGGAAGTCTGTACCTTTTTATCTAACTATAGACATGAAAAAGACTTGTTTTCATTTAATATAAAGACCTTTAAAAATGAGGAGAGGGAGGGCTGGTGGGATGGCTCAGTGGGTAAAGGTGCTTGCCAGGTTTGATCCCCAGAATCTATGAGGTAGAAGAGGGCAGATTCCCACAACTGCCCTCTGACCTCCACATATACATACACACTCAAAAAATAAATGTAAAAAAATTTTTATTTTAAAGACCTTTTAAATTAAATACTGTAAATGTGTATTTCTATTCTGTTGCAGTGCCTTGCAAATCTAGTATCAAATGCCCCCTACAACCGTCTGAAATTCAGCTTGCTGACCAAAGTCTGGAACCACATAAAGCCTTACATCCGCCACAAAGGTTGGTAGTTCACACTGCTTCTTTATAGTCATCAAATGTAAGTAGCAATGGGGTTTTTTGTTTTGTTTTTTTCTTTGCTTTTTTGTTTTTTTAGTTTTTCAAGATGGGATTTCTCTGTGTAGCCCAACTGTCCTGGAACTCACTCTAGACCAGGTGCTTGTACTCAGAAATCCGCCTGCCTCTGCCTCCCAAGGGCTGGGATTAAAGATATGTGCCACCACTGCCGAAGTGGTGCCTGAGTAGCAGTGTTTAAAAGAAAGAGAAGTATTCAGCACCTCTCCCCAGCTCTGAGATCTCTGAAAGTCTCAGCCTGTCAAGGCTATCAACCATTTCTAGAAGGCCAGGTGGGAAGGGAATAAGCAGCAGAACTGACTGTGAGTTGAGAGCCTGACTCTCCACCATAAAGAAACCACATCTCAGATTAGGAATGAGCCAAGTACAAGCTGTGTCAAGTGCATAAGAATCAACATCTGTAGGCAGAGGTAGAGGAAGGGAGGGAGGAAGGAAGGAAGGGTAGATGAGTGGATGGATGGATGGATGGATGGATGGATGGATGGATGGATGGTGTCATGTATTGGGAAGAAAAACTGTAGTACAAGAACCTGAATTCTGTACCATGATCTGTGAAGTTCATGTAAAGCTTTCTGAAGTTAGTTCACATCTCTAACTGTTGACTTATTGCTGTGAGTCTTGGATTTTTCCCACACATAAGGTATATGAGCTGTGAGCACCTGCCTTTAGAATTTTCCTTTTCATTTATTTGCAAGACTTCAAATCAGACTCACTCTTAGTCTGAGTTTTCAGTCAGAGTTGCAGAGTAAGGAGGCAGTGGGGTGTTTTCTGGAATGCTCTAAAAGGGGCACTGGCTCTGGACTCAGTCTAAGGATCTACAACAGCCCCCCACTTCTTCATCCTCACAGCATGGCTTGTTCAGAACTCAGAACCTGAACCCTGATTTCCTCCTAACAGGAAGACTTGTGCCTGTTCTCTAAGATTCTCTTAAGGCCCAAATGATAGGCTGAGTTCTACCTACTCCTTATGCCAGTATGTAAGTGAGGAAACAAAAAGATAAGTCCTCCTGTATTGAGGCCTCTCATCAATGATGGCAAAAGCATAATTAAGAACCCAACTCTTAGCTAGGTGATGGTAGCACACAGCTTTAATCCAGTACTCTGGAGGCAGAGGCAGGCAGATCTCAGAGTTCGAGGCCAACCTCATCTGCAGAGCAAGTTCCAGGACAGCCAAGGCTACATAGAAAAACCTTGTCTCAAAACAAAAAAACAACAAAAGCAAAAGGCAAACAAAAACCCTCAAGTCTCCTGAGGCAGGCTGCTGCTAATCTTAACTGTATCTTGTTTCTCTCTATTTGCATCTTCAGCCCCTGGGGAATGGACACATCTCAACAGTCCCTTTCAAATGTTTGATTTTATGCTTTATGTTTTCATTATTAAAATGTTCAAAGTCTAAAATACTTAGGGGAAAATCTAAGAAAATTTATAGAAGGTTCATCTGGACACTTACAAAGTGATGAATGAAATGGCAGAGCCCTTTTTGATGAACAAGACTCAGTCTCAGTTCTTCCAACTTGATCTAATCACAATAGTATAATCCCAATCAAAATAACAGCAAAAAGTTCTTAAGTTTATCCAGCAGAAGACCTAGAGATGGAAACAGTATTGATAAAGAAGTTAGGCTGACAGTTGAGCACAGGGGTGGATCCCTTGCCTAGAATGTGCAAAGCCTGGGTTCAATTGTCAGTGTTTGCAGGGAGGAAAAAATAATGACCTGAGTGTGTCAGTCCTCAAAACCTACTATAAACTATTGCATGTAACTTTTTGCTACCCACCTTGATCCAGGAATGAGTCACGCTACCAGCCCCCACCCAGCTTGCCTTGAATCCACAGATAAAAGACACACACACAGTTGTTCATTTTCAACTTGCCTTCTTGGCACAATTGCTGGGCACTACTGTCTCCCGCCTGGAAAATGTGCCCTTATGATTACTCTTAGCTCCGCTCCTCCCAACCTCCCTAACTTTAGTCAGTCAGTTGAATCTAGTCCCTGCTAAACATCTCTGACCAATCACCTATAGGAGCAGCCACAGCCCACCATTCCTGCTAAGACATGGTTGCCGGGTTCTTCTCTCTCCAAAGGATGGCAAACTCTCTCCTTCCTTGTGACTCCCTTTTTCTCCAGGGACCTGGAAGACCCATCTGTACCTTCAGCCCAGCAATTGGCCCATGACTTTGTTTACTGACAGATCAAGAACCGATTGGGGATCAGGACCCTAGCACCATTTACAATAAACTATACTAAAGACAGTATAGAGCATAGATCAGTAGAAGAAAGTAGAGAGCTCAGAAGTATACCCACATTCATCCGCAGCAGCTGCTCACAACAAAGGAGCCAAGACAGCTCTTCACCAAACAGTGCTAGGGCAGCTAAACAGCCACATGCAAAAAAAACTGAACTCAAATGCAGGCCTTTCAGCTTTTCCTTTTTCCCATTTATTATGTCTGTGTGGTATGAGTGTGTCTGTGTGGTGTGAGTACATCTGTATGTGTGGTGTGAGTGTGTGTGTGTGTGTGTGCGTGCGCGCACACACGCGACTTTGCATGACTGTGGACATGTGCACGTGACAGCCCAAATTTGGCATCAGGCGTGTGTTCTGAAGCCTCTCCACTTTATTCATTGAGATGGTGTCTCTCAGTTGCACCCAGAGACTGGACATTTTCCTCCCAGGCTCCCGTCTCTTGACTTCTGAACACTGGAATTAGGAGTGGACAGCCATACCCACTCAGCAGTTTTATGGGTTCTGGGGATTAAAACTCCAGGCCTTGTGTTTATGAGCAGTTGCTTCAATTGTTGACATATCCCTCTGGCCCTAGTTTGTTTTTTAATTTTGTTTTGTTTGTTTGTTTGTTTATAGCTTTTTAACTTCCAGGATCATTCAGGTTGATGGATTAATAACATTTTGTTACTGTGTAAAGTACTCTAATGTTTCAGTTTTGATATAAGGTCTCCCTGTGTAGCCCAAATTGGCTTCAAACTTCCTGGGTGCTAGGATTGTAATGATTCTTTGGTTTTACTTTTGAGACTGTCGTTAGGTATGTGGTGTGTATGAAGCCAGTAAAGGACACATAGTCCCCAGGAACCAAACTCTCGTGCTCTGCAGGAGCAAGTGCTAGGATTCCACGAATCCAGCTCCATGCCTGGGTTCTGTGCCTTTTTAAATGGAGAAGCCCACCAGCTGCTAGGATTTTCTCTAGTCCTTGCGTTTGGATAATCCGAGTCAGGTGTCTTGTAGAATGTCTAGGATCCTTGATTTCTCAGATTGTTTCTTCATGATATTGTCCCATCTTGTCTATGAACTGCAGTTAGAAGCTTGATTATATGTAATTTAAAAAGAGTCTAGCAGTTCTTAATTGCTGACAGGGAAACTACAACCCTTGTGACCGTGCTTCCATGGTGATAGGCCCTGCCTTTCTTTGGACAGATGTGAATGTTCGAGTGTCAAGTCTCACGCTCCTGGGAGCTATAGTGTCCACTCAGGCGCCTTTGCCAGAAGTCCAGCTGCTTCTCCAACAGCCCTGTTCCTCTGGGCTCAGCAGCAGCAGCTCAGCAACCCCTCACCTCAGCACTCCTGATGGCTGGAAGGCATTTCCTTCTCTGGAAGAAGCAGCGCTCAGCTCACCAAAGGGGTCGTCAGAGCCCTGCTGGCTCATCCGACTCTGCATTTCCACTGTGGTGCTGCCCAAGGAGGATTCCTGCTCGGGTAGCGATGCTAGCTCTGCCCTGGGAAGCACCTATGAACCCTCCCCCATGAGGCTGGAGGCGCTCCAGGTAGGAAGCGCCATGTCCCCTTCTGAAAGGAAGGGACCACTCCTCCTCAGGAGGGTTACTGAGGGGCAGGTGCATGAATGGCCTTGCCATCTGCTGTGGCCTTGGCTCTGTTGTGTTTGGGACAGTCCTTGTAAAGTGTTGAGTGTATTCCCTTTTGCTCTTTTGTTCCAGACTGTTGTAGTCACATAAAGTATTGTATGACAGATAGACATAATGACTACGATTGACTTCTGCAACTTAAAAGTTCATTCTCTATAGATTCTTCATTGTCATCTTATATCTACTTATTGAAACAAAGTGATTGCTCCTTCAAAGGAAGAAAATACCCCTCACAGGGAACACTTGAAGGCAGAGGCAGGCAGATCTTTGTGAATCTAAGACCAGCTTGTTTTACGTAGCATATTCTAGGCCACCTAGGGCTGCATAGCAAAAACTTACCTCAACAAAGAAAGGAAGAGAGAGAGAGAGAGAGAGAGAGAGAGAGAGAGAGAGGAAGGAAGGAAGGAAGGAAGGAAGGAAGGAAGGAAGGAAGGAAGGAAGGAAGATTTTGAAAAGAAAACATGCCTATACTCAGATGTAGTTTAAGACATAGGCTTGTGTGTATTCAGGGTTCTCTAGAGGATCAGAACTGACAGAAAGATATATATATAAAGGGGATTTAATAGAGTGGCTCACAGGTTGTGGTCCAGCTAGCCCAACAATGACTGTCTACCAATGGAAGGTCTAAGTATCTAATAGTTGTTCACTGCATGAGGCTGGATATCCTAGCTGGTCTTTAGTATATTTCAGAATCCTGAAGAAGTAGGCTCTCATGCCTGTACAGGAATGGACTTGCCAGCAAGAGTGAGGGCAAGCAGGCAGAGAGAATTAGCTTCCTTCTTGCATGTCCTTTATATAGGCTTCCAACAGAAGGTGTGGCCCAGATTAAAGGTAAACCTTACCACCTCAAAAGATCCTGATTAAAAGCGGATCTTCCCAATTCAGATGATTTAATTAAGAGAAAAATCCGCCATAGGTGTAGCCAGCCGCTTGAGTTTTAGTTAATTCCAGATGTAGTCAGTTGATGCCAAGAGTAGCCATCACAGTTCAGTTCTGCAGGCTGCTGGTTGTCTGAGGACACCAAACACACCCTTTACCCTTCCAGCTCAGTTCTTCAAGCTATAAACTCAAAAAAGAAAAAAAAATCTACATCAAAGACATAGTCTTTTTTTTTTTTTTGATTTTTTAACCCACAAGACTTCTTTTTTTTCCCTTTTTTTTCTTCTTTTTTTAAATTAGGTATTTTCTTTATTTACATGTAAATTTCTCCTTTAAAGACATAGTCTTGAATGAGACATCACAGACCAGTTAAATGTCATGGAGCCGATGCCAGCTGTCGCTAGGTAACGGCTGCTTCCCACTTCCTCGTCTCTGTAGGTTTTGGCTCACCTCGCAAGGGGCTACTTTTCAACGGCTCAGGTGTACTTGATGGAGCTTGGCGAGGTGATCTGTAAGTGCATGTGTGAAGCAAACCCATCCATTCAGCTCCACGGCGTGAAGGTAATTTCGTTACAAGTGACATGTTTTCGCCTGTGGTTTCCCAGGTTTCAGATGAGGAGGGGCACATTCCTCTCCTGGTTGTCTGCACGGGGTTAGCTAACAGCATAAGGTGTCAGTTTGACTCCTTGAGAGAATAGCTCTGTCGTAGTTGCTGAGAAGAGGAAACCAGTTAGAAATTACTTTTCCTATGTTGTGTGCACACCTTTAATTCCAGCATGAGGGAGGCAGAGGTCATTGGATCTCTTAAGTTCAAGGCCAGCCAGGGCTACATAATGAGACCCTGTCTGAAAAAACAAACAAAAAGGAAAAGAAAGGGAAGAAAACTACTTCTTGTCAATTTGAGATCATTATAAACTGAAGCAGGGTATGTGCAGCCTCCGTAGAGCCAAGTCTCTGTTCTGACAGTCATTTCTTGTATCTTGGCAGCTCCTGGAAGAACTGGGTACAGGCTTGATACAGCAGTACAAGCCAGATTCCAGCACGGCACCTGCTCAGAGAGTGCCAGTCCACCTGGTAAGCCCACCTCCAGCCCCAGTGTCCTCTCCTCTGTGTTCTAGTGTGCTCAGTAATGAAGCAGAGCAGATGATGTCATTTCTGCCCATGCTGAAAACCATGGTGCACCAATGAAATGGCGCTGTGAGTCAAGGGTACCTGCTGCTGCCCAAGGCAGCACACCTGACAGTCTGCGTGTGATCTCTGGAACCCACATAAGGAACCAACTCCATGAAGTTTTCCTCTGACGTCCCCATGTGCACCATGACTGATGTGGCCACATATGTCATGCCTGTGCATACTAATAACAAATATAATTCAGAAAAAAAATCTATGGTGTTCCAGTTGTGGAACAGCACACCAGAATTTATTATTACTAGGATATAATATGTGTGCTAATGTCCACATGTGGAGGTTAGAAGATAACTTGTGGAGCTGGTTCTCTATGGCCACTTTTATGTGGGTTCCAGAGATTGAACTCAGGTCACCAGCTTACACAAGTGCCTTTATGCACTGAACCATCTCACCTGCCCCAGGACTTCTTACCCCTGTTGAACTATGAGCTGCTGCCGATTAACTCTACCTACCTCTGTTCTCCTACCTACTTCTGTTCTCCGTCACCACCACCGTCACCATTGTCACTGTTTCTGTCAACTCAGTTACACTGTAGTGTCCTACTGAATGTGGCCAGTTATTTCAGAAGTTGTTTCCATTACTGTGGAAGATGACCAGTGAGAGCACTTATAAAAAGCTACCACTTCAGCAAAGCTCTTCTCATCTGCGAGGCTGCATCTAGTGGACATGGCTTCAGCAGGTCCCACATTGGCCATTGTCTCTGGTTCTAACTGAGCCTCTCTTCCAGGTGGTGATGTTCTGGACTGCGATGCTAAATGGTCCTTTGCCCCGAGCCCTGCAGTCTGCAGAGCACCCCACACTCCAGGCGAGCGCCTGCGATGCCCTGTCCTCCATCTTGCCAGAGGCTTTCAGCAGTCTGCCGGTAACCTGCCATGTGCCCTCCCTCACTCCCGAACCATGCCCCATGCAGCGGGGTGCCAGTGTGATTCTGATCTGAAATCTTTTCAGCCTCCTCTCTTTAAAAAAGAAGCTGTTTTCCTATTGAGTTTATGTTGAAGGCTCCTCCAGGTTGTGTTACTCCTCCAGGAAAGCCTTGCTTCCTGGGCCTTAGAGGGTGTGGGTATGGGCGGCACAGCTCTGAGGGCAGATTTCAGAAACATGTTGGGTCCTGAGTCTTGGGTCCACATCCCAGCCATTCCTCCAGCTCTTTGACTCCTTGAATTTCTTTTTTTTTTTTTTTCTAAAGATTTATTTATTTATTATATGTAAGTACACTGTAGCTGTCTTCAGACACACCAGAAAAGGGCATCAGATCTCAGTACGGATGGTTGTGAGCCACCATGTGGTTGCTGGGAATTGAACTCAGGACCTCTGGAAGAGCAGTCAGTGCTCTTAACCGCTGAGCCATCTCTCCAGCCTCAGCTCCTTGAATTTCTTTAAAGCTTTGTATCATCCGCTTATCAGAGGAGTCGCGTGAGAGACTCCTGGTAAAAAATCCTTGTTATGAGGCCTCAGCCCATACCTCCTGACCTATCGCTTTGGGTGAGGATCTTATGTCTGATTTTGGCTGCTCTTGTTCTTCATTCCTCAGTGGCTTTTGATCTTTTCTTAGCTATGTAAATTAGCTTTTATAGAGGAGACAGTGGTAAGGAAGCAGAAGGATTAAATGACCTTGTTCACATTGTTGAAAGGTACAGTGTGATAAGATGCTCTGTGTGTGCCTTACCCAGAATCTCTGCTCACATACCTGTCCCGGTGTCAGGCACCTGCCCTTTACTAGAGTCAGCTGAAGGTCGAAGTGGGGATTGAACGCAGCACAGACGGTCTCCCCACAGCTGCTTGTGGAAGACTTTGGCTCACAGGTCTTCCTTCTCACTTTTCCTTCTTCGAACCTTCTCATTGCAGAATGACAAGCAGATTTTGTGCATTACAATGCTGCTCGGCCTGAATGACAGCAAGAACCATTTAGTGAAAGCCGCCACCTCCAGGGCCCTGGGAGTCTATGTGCTTTTTCCCTGCCTCAGACAGGTGAGAGGAAGCCTCGCGCATGCCCTCCTCCATTTCCTCAGCACCTGGACCACGAGTGCATCTGTGGGCCTGAGGCTTCTGAGTTGATAGAAATTAGCCCGTTATGTGATCGGATTCCGTAGCTGCTATTACACTGCACAGCACCTAGGCTTCGTTTGCTAATTATTTAGCGCGCTGCCTGGGACTTTAGTGTACAGCAAATGTTTAATTAGTGAGTGATTGACTAAAGATGAAAAAGAGGATGTTACCACATGGAAGTAATGATTGAGACGCGGAGCATTTGGGAAGTGCTTTCACTGTCAGAACATTGCTGAAGATGGTGGAAGTCAAGCCAAGCACAGTCCGCGCGGGTCATGGCCACAGGCTCATGTTGGTTCCATAGCAAATTTTTAAAATCAGAATCAAAGTTACCGTAAAGGCCCATCTATAGCTTTCTGTGAAGATAAACTGTAAAGTTGAGGGGCAGTGGTGTGAACGCCTTAGTAATATGACCTGGTTTGTTGTACAGGACGTCATATTTGTTGCAGACACAGCAAATGCTATATTGATGTCACTTCAAGATAAGTCACTAAACGTGCGCGCCAAAGCAGCCTGGTCCCTGGGTAACCTGACAGATACTCTGATTGTCAACATGTAAGTGACTCCGCTGCTTTCCCTGAGTGGCATCTGTTTTAGAATTCCTTAAAGGTGTCTTTTATCCCTGCTATGAAAGAATTGGCGGGCTGGAGAGTTGGCTCAGCGGGTAAGAGCACCGACTGCTCTTCCGAAGGTCCTGAGTTCAAATCCCAGCAACCACATGCTGGCTCACAATCATCCGTAATGAGATCTGATGCCCTCTTCCGGTGTGTCTAAAGACAGCTACAGTGTACTTACATATAATAATAAATAAATATTAAAAAAAAAAAGAATTGGCAAGAATTCCCCTCATAGTCTGCAAGCAGTTTTGCTACTTTGTTTTACTGTTCCTCTAAGCAATAAACCCAATAGTTTTTTTATGTATTAAGAATACATATTACTCTATTAGAGTGTATACACACACACACACACACACACACACACACACATATATCTTTAAAAATACCATGTGCTGCCATAAGTGTATATACCCACATTATAGAAAATATCACAGTAGAAATCCAAAACCTTTGTGCCAGTTACCCTGTTCTTAGGATGCAGAGGGGTTTTTTGGGAGGGTTATTAAATATTTTTACATATAATGTATTTTAATCATATTTCCCCCAACAACTCCTCTCAGATCCTCCTACCCTCCTACCTATCCAACCTCATATTCAATCTCTCTCTCTCCCTCCCTTTCCTCTCTTTCTCCTTCTTTCTCCCCTCTTTTTCCCTCTACCCCTCCTGCCCTGGAGTGTAGTTGATATACCCAGGACACTCCACTGGAGGAAGAAAAATTAAATAAATTTTAAATATATATATATGTGTGTGTGTGTGTGTGTGTGTATACACACACACATATACACATATATACATACACACACATATGGAGTATATTCACAGGTCAGATTTTGAACAATACTAAGGGCTTTGCAGTATAGCATCTGCCTCCTTCCCATAACACTCCATTCGTATCGCTAGAGTCGGCTGCTAGCATGCTCTCTATCACTTACTTCTGCATAAGAGGCATGTGTGACACACAGGGCCCTTCTCTGCCCTGGGTGCTTAATAAACACCTGCTGCACTGAGCCAACCGACCGACCGACCGAGGGATGCCTCCTTCTCTACCCCTTCCTGAGTGCTTATCTTAGGCCTTGGGCTTGTGGGTATCTCTTCAGGCAGTGAACACTTCAGGCATGAAATGTCCATTTTGACACATCCCCTGTGGTTGCATTCTTAAGTGTGGAACTGCTGGATTGACACCTAGGTGTGGTGGCATGTGCCTGTAATCCCAGAACTCAGGAGGCTGAGTCAGGAGGATCACAAATTCAAAGTCAACATAGGCTCCATGCCAAGTCCCAGACCAGTCTGAGCTCTATAATGGAGCCCTGGCTCAAAAACAAGAAAGATGCGTTGAGTTCTTGGTGTTATCTGAAAAGATCTGTCAAGCTGTTGTCCTCAAGTTTTACCATCTGTGTGCACACATTTAAGTGGTGTTTCTTTTTATCCCACCTTGTGCCTTGGGTGGGACAGGGACTCGCCAGACCCAAGTTTCCAGGATGAGTTCTCTGGACTCCTGCTCTTGAAAATGTTGCAGTGTGCCATACAAGCCTCCACAGACAAAGACAAGGTATGCACAAGATGGCATGGGTGCACACTTAAGCACAGCTGCTCCAGCAGGGCTGTCTGACTGTCAGCTGTCCTGTGTTCACAGGAGCTGTGGGCAGGTGCTGGCCATTATACACTCAGTTTATTCTGCTGCCTTGTGTCACATGGCAAGTACCAGCATTCCCTTGTTGTTGATATTACTGCATGAGATAGTCATGTTTATCTATTTCAAAAGAAGGAAAGAAAAGAAAAAAATGCATCTTTGAGTGGAATTGACATGTGCCTGTTACACTATACATTTAAAAAGTATGAGCTCTGATGTTAGGCCAGGAGAGCATGCACAGCTCTCAGACTGAGCACCCTCTTGGGGTTCATGTCCTAGGGTGGGGGTGGGGGAGTCTTTTTAAAGGTGAAATTTATACTTTCTGAAACATTTCTGGTAAAATAACTCTGAGGCCTTTTATGTTTCATTCCAGGTCAAAAGCAATGCGGTCCGGGCCCTGGGGAATTTGCTTCATTTTCTACAGCCCTCTCACATAGGAAGGCCCAGGTTTGCTGAAATCATTGAGGAGTCCATCCAGGCTCTGATCTCTACTGTTGTAAATGAGGCTGCCATGAAGGTCCGATGGAATGCCTGTTATGCCATGGGAAATGTTTTTAAAAACCCTGCTCTTCCACTTGGTAAGATGGTCTCCCTCCCCTTGCCTGTCAGGAGCCTCTGGGGAAGGAATAGGCCAGTCTGTGCTGTTGCTAAAGATATTGATCACAGTGGCCTTTGTCACAGGAGTAGGAAAACAGCAGGAACCAGGTTTGGCGGGACAATGAAATAAGTCAGTATTTGATGGGGTGTTTTATTACCATTTAAAAAGTTTATTTGCAAAGCTGCTTTTTATAAGCTGAGAAAATACTTGTGTTAAGCAAACCTAAATAGGAGTTTAACTCATCTCTACTGTATCAATCACCTCATTAAATACTTAGGAGAAGAGATAGGAAATTGGCCAAGTCCACAGAGTTGCCTCTGGAACAGAGGTTCAAATTTCACCAGTTCTGGGTTCAGAAATGGATGCTCAAGGCCGCTGTCTCCATCATGCTGCGAACACCATGAGCCTTGCTCGATGTGTCATCTTGGGCCAGTAGCTTCTGTGTACAACCCTAGCCACTGGGAATGCCAGCCAGCACTCGCTCTACATCTCTGCCTCCATCACACTGGAGAGCTAAGGATGTGTCCCTGAGAGAGAGGGGACAACCATGTAGACCAACAGAGCAGGTACCATGTGAGGGGCAGCTGCCACAGCGTCCTTATCTCCCAGGATGTCCAGGCAGAGCAGAGCAGCCCTGGGAGACAGTGGAGAAGTCGCTGGGGGCTGCAGAGCTGTGAGGAAGCAGTAAGACTGAAGCAGGAACAGACTGTGGACAGTGAGACCTGAGACCCTTGTAAATGTCACTAGCATTCACAGAACGAAAGAGTCTATTCTTCTGGGGGCAAAAAAGAAAGGGACAGGTTGAGAGGAGGGAGACACTCAGGCCAGAGTGGCAGGCGGCACTTCTAAGGAGGTAGACAGCATGCCGACCTGGGAATGGCCAGAAATGGGAAGAAGACAGATGTGAGCATCTTATTCTTGAAGCTAGAAGTGTGTTTAACTTCTTAACAAAACACACAATGCGCTATGGCAGGTTGCTGCCTGTTGCTAGCAGGAATGGGGCTGCTGCCCACATTCCACAGCCATGCACTGCCAGGAGCAGATGGGGCAGTTCCATCCTTGCTCCTCTCACCAGGCCTTGCACCATTGGACAGAGGTCATGCTTCAGCTTTGTCTAGGGAAATAGAAAAGCCAGAGTCGGTCGGTACTCAGTCCCTTCCCTAGGATCCCCTAGGTTGGCTTTTGCTGCCCTGGTCTAATGACAAGTCTTAGTCCCTGTTCTGTAGCTGTGAAGAGATACTGTGACCAAGGCAACACTTATAAAGGGAAGCATTTACTTGCAGGCATTCTTACACAGGTTTAGTCCATTATCTTCATGGTGGGATCATGGTGGCACACAAGATACTGGGATCAAAAGCTGAGAGCTACATCCTGATTCACAAGCAGAAAGAGAGGCTGGGCCTGACATGGGCACTGCAGAGCCCACCCCGAGTGACATACTCCCTCCAACAAGGCCATACCTCTTAATCCTTCTCAAATAGTGCCAGTCCCCTGATGACTAAGCATTTAAATACATGAGCTTATGGGGTGGTTCTTATTATAACTCCAGCACGTGGAGTAATCCTGAGAGTGGAGCAAACACAAAACACACACTCCCTCCACCCTCTCCTGCCCACCCTGTTTGTCTCTAGACCTTCACTAGCCATAGTGACTATGAATTCTTCCTAGGGACAGCCCCGTGGACTTCCCAGGCCTACAAAGCCCTGACATCGGTTGTAATGTCTTGTAAGAACTTCAAAGTACGTATCAGATCTGCGGCAGCCCTCTCCGTTCCGGGCAAAAGAGCCCAGTACGGGTCCCTAGAACAGTTCACCCAGATCTGGAGTGCGCTGGTCACTGCCCTACAGAAGAGTGAAGACACTACAGACTTCCTGGAGTTCAAGTATTGTGCCAGCCTGCGGACTCACATCTGCCAGGCGCTGCTTCACCTCCTGAGCCTAGCCAGTGCCTCAGACCTGCCCTGCATTCAAGAAACTCTTAAGCTGAACCGGGATATGATCCGGTCCTACATCCTACAGTTCTTAAAATCAGGAGCAGAGGGAGATGATCCCGGAGCCGTCCACACCCCACAGGAAAGAGTCCAGATGGTCAGAGTGGCCCTGAAGCACATACACAGTGTGCAGGCACTGGCTGGAGACAGAGCCAGAGGGGCCATCATTGGCTTCTTGGAGGACGTCCTGGCTGTTCACTGTGACTCCTCATGAGGACACGTGGTGCTCCATGGGGCCTCAGATCAGTGACTTTTCCACCCTCCCCTCACACATCATGAGTGGGAATCAAGACACCGAGCCTGTGCATTTGATACATGGAGCTTCATTCTAAGGCAGGAGCATCCGTCAGCATTTATCAGAATGAATGGGTTAGTGGCTATTTAACTTTTTCCTCAAAGGGCTCCGCCACTTTGGAGAGTGGTTCTATTACTGGCCATTCTAACCCAGACAACCAAGATACAAGGAGTCAGGATCTATGTAGCCTGGGCCCAGACAACTGGAGGTCTTTTAGTCTCAGAAAGGAAAAAAATAAATTTAGAAATTATAATCTTTATCAGAATTGTGTTTTCAAGACTGTTTTTTAATAATAAACTGACTTTTTAAAAAAGCCCAGCACCAAGCGGAGCAGGTCTCATGCAGTGTCTGCTGGCACAGCTGCAGCAGCTGCAGACTCCTGCAAGAGCACCCCTGGATGAGTACACAGCTGCTCACCAGCACCTGCATGCGCCGCAGGGCTCTTCCACCTCCCCACAGGCCAGGAGCCTGGGCCACAGCAGCACCAACTTTTGTCTAAATTTACAAATGACCTTCAGGATAATATGGTCCCATACATTAAATATGCTGTTTGACCAACCACCTTTTGTGTATTTTAGGTTATTCGTATAATTTAGATGGTTTCAATGAGAGATTTTTAACATTTGTTAAAGTGATTTCTGGCCAATTAGTTGTTTACATTTAGACTTTGCACTTTTGACCACAAACAGTTTAGTAAAATTATTTCCATCCAAAATGTAGGATTATATAAGAAAGGAAGCACCTCACACTTATATTTGATGTGGGATAAATTAAAAGATGCAGAGATTGGCTCTAGTGATATTTGTTAATTTTAATAAAAAATTAAATTTTTTGTTTTAATATGTGATAATTGTGAGATTTAAACTAGACTTGGTTACACATTTCTGTTATCAGCACCCTGGAGACTGAGGTAGAAGAAGAGCAAGGCCTTCAAGAGTTTGAGGCCAGCCTGGGTTATAAAGCAAAACCCTGTCTCAGAAAACTGAAGTAATGCCAGGTGAAGTCCACACCTGAAGTCCCCGCACTGAGGAGTCAAGGCAGGAGAGCCAGGAGTTTGTAAGTCTGTCCTTTGCTGCATAGTTCCAGGCAAACCTGAGCTACATGTGGAGAGTCTATCTCAAACAAATAAACAGAAACACCCAGCAGAGGCTGGGGAGATGGCGCAGTGGTAAACGTACTTGTGCAAGCATGAGAACTGTAGTTTTTTTTTTAAGATTTATTTAGTATTATAATTAAGTACACTGTAGCTGTCTTCAGACACACCAGAAGAGGGTGTCAGATCTCATTATGGGTGGTTGTGAGCCACCATGTGGTTGCTGGGATTTGAACTCAAGACCTTCGGAAGAGCAGTCAGTGCTCTTACCTGCTGAGCCATCTCACCAGCCCCGAGAACTGTAGTTTTAATCCCCAGAGGCCACCAAAAAGCCAGGTGGGCATCATATGAGCAAATACAGCAAGCTCTGTGTTCAGTTGAGGGACCCTGCCTCAGTGAATATAAGGTGGGGACCAATGGAGAATGAATCCTGACAACCACCTCACACTCACACACACACCCACACACACACACATACACACACACATGAGAAATACAACAGAAACCAAAGTTGTCATTTAACTTAAAGTATACACTGAAGGGCATGCATAGCTCTTCAGTTGTTCTCCTTTGCCCCGATTTTCTTCTTTTCTTTTTCTATCATGGTGGTTCAGAGACTGCTGTGTAGACAGTGACTGGGAACGTACACTCACACTCACTAAAGTCTTCATGTTCCAATGGTAGAGGGCCAGCCTGTCCAAAGGAGACCACCTGCACAGTGAGGGCCCACACAGAACATGAGCTTTGTGTGAGCTTGCATTCCTCAGTGGTGATTCTGAAATGGGGGTGCTGCAGAAGGCTGCAGGGGTCGAGCTGAACCTGCCCTGACCCTGCATGGCTTCCACACCCGTGGGATGTCCCCTCCACTGTGCATCCCTAACTACTGCTCCTTTCATGCCCTTTCCTAGGACTGAGAATCTAATAGGCTCTCGTTCTTTGTATTTTGGTGAAAATATTTGTGAGACAGGATCTGATGGTTCATTTGATGATCTGCTCCTGTCTTTTGCTTACCTTGAATAAAACTTCACATTTCTTTGTAGCACTTTGGTTTCTGGGTCTCTGGTTCACCCAAAGGGGAAAATGTAGAAACACCTCTAGATATTGCAGGTGTCCTGATCCCCACTTCTGCCTCATTGAGGTGTTCTGGGCCTTGCTCTTCGCGGGTGCCTGACTGCCACACAGACTACATCTGTAGATGCCCTATGATATAAAAAACAGCTGAAAGGCATTGGATTCAGAATCGTGTTCATGGCACTAAACTCCACTCTGGTGTGGCTCAGTGCTTGCCTACCCTACATGAGGCCCTGTGTAGAAAACCAATAAATGAACTCAGAAAAATAATAACTATATAAAGAGCTTGTAAGGCAGCTGGCTAAAAAGTAAAAATGCCAAAATCAGTAGCCTCTCCATATAATAATTGACCAACAACGATCAATTTCGTTTTTTATATTAACATCCACAATGGCAACAACATAAGTAATAGAATGCCCAGGAATAAATACAATGAAAGTCTCTGCACATATTTTATGATAGAAATAAAAATTTTTCCTGAAGATCATTAAAAAAAACAGAAAGAGAAAATAAATTCATGTTCCTAGGCTGAATGGTGTAAAAAGTCTATAAGCTTATATTTTTGTCAGAATCAAAATTAGATTTTGCGTGTGTATGTGTGATGGTTTTAACTGTGTGTGTGTATGTGTGGTAGCTGTGCCTGTGTGGGTGTGCCTGTGTGTGTGCCTGTGTGTGTCTGTCTGTATGCATGTGTGGGTGTGCCTGTGTGTGTGCCTGTGTGTGTCTGTCTGTATGCATGTGTGTGGTAGCTGTGCATCTGTGGGTGTGTGCCTGTGAGTGTGTCTGTATGTGTGCATGTGTGTTGTCTGTGCATGTGTGTAGTAGCTGTGCATCCGTGGGTGTGTGCCTGTGAGTGTGTATGTGTGTGTACATGTGTGTCTGTGCATGTGTGTAGTAGCTGTGCATCTGTGGGTGTGTGCTTGTGTGTATGTGTGTGTACACGTGTGTTGTCTGTGCATGTGTGTAGTAGCTGTGCATCCATGGGTGTGTGCCTGCAGAGTTTGTTCGTTCAGAGAAGGGCATCGACTGTTCTTCTCTCACTTGCTGCATTATTCCTTTGAGACTGAATCTGTTGCTGAACCTGGAGCTAGGCTGGCTGCCAGCAAGCCCCAGTGACCTAGCCTTTCTCCACTCCACATAGTACTGGGGTTACATGCACGTGATCATACCCAGCTGTCTTATGTTGGTGCTGGGGATCTGAACTCAGGTCCTCAAGATTGCATAGGAAATGTTCTTACTGAGCTATCTCCCCACCATCAAATTAAATTTTTTTTTCCATTTTACTATTCATGTGTGTGGGTGTTCTGCCTATCTGTATGCTTGTGACCAGTATTGCAGTACCTTCGGAGGCCAGAAGGAGGCATCGTATCCCTTTCCCTCACCCCCACCCCCAAGCCCAGCAGAAGTTACAAGGGGTTGTGAGCTGCTGTGTATGGGCTGGGAACTAAACCTGGGTCCTCTGCAAGAGCAACAAGTGTTTTTAACCACTAAGCCATCTCTTCCTGCCACGAGGCCTGTATTTCCCATCAGCCCTCACCACTAAGTACCCATAGTCAACAATACATCAGGACTAAATATACTAAATATACTTTAACTAAATTAAAACAATTCATTGACAATGAATCGCTGGTACAAACGGAGGGGTTTTAACTTATGCTTAGTTATAATGGCAGTAAGTAACACTGGCTGCGTTTTATTTCCCAAATATTCCCCAGGCTCTCACATGCTTTATCCAAATGTATTTAAAACTCTTAGACAACCTCGTTATAGGAAAGGATATGATTTTTACATGGCCTTCCTACTTAATATTTTCATCTCATTGGTTCTTTTTTTATCCACTTAGCAAACTTAAAAAGGTAGTGAGGTTGAACTCCTGCAGTTTGGTACAATGGCCAGCAGGTGGAGACAGAGCTCACAAAGTCATTTAGACTGGACTTGAGTATTGGGGTAGGGTGGAGTGGGGTGGGGGTGGGTATCCAGTTCTCATGAGAAACAAGGGTGCGGAGCAGGCTTAACATTGAAGTCACCTGGGACAACTTCAATGACTTATGACAGTTCACAGATTCTGAGTTGAGTGGTCTGCGGTATGTTGCCTTTGGGAGCTTTATTATTGTCATTTATTTATTATTTATTATTGTTATTTATTATCATTTAGGAGTTGTACTATTGTCTCTACTTCCAGCAAAGTCTAAGATTTCAGAACATGCCACAAGGGTTGGTTAGTGTGTTGCAGAATCTCCTGGAGAATTATGAACCCCTGATGTAGTCTTTGTTCTGGAAAATCAGCCTATTCTTTGACAATAGTCCATTAAACCCGAGGTAACAGTACAATCAGGCTGGGTGTGCGGCTTACGACTTTCACCCCAGCACTCAGAAGGCAGAGGCAGGCAGATCTCTGAATTCAAGGCCAGTCAGTTCTATACAAGTCCAGGCATCCAAGGCTACATAGTGAGGCCCTATGTGTAAATAGATAAATAAGAATTTTGTTAACAAAAAAGTTAAAGAGAATAATCCAATATAGTTAGTACTGACCTCATTCTTATGAGATTGAAATCTGGTACAGTAACTATGGGAACCATAGGTTGCAAAGTTTTGCTTTGTGGCACTGCAGGTAGAAACCAGATCCTCACAGGCTGTGGAATCTTCTACCTTTGAGCTGTCTCCCCAGCCCCTGACAACATCACATGAGAAATTTTCAATAAAGAGAATATTAACTACCAGCTTTATTTTTCCTCTGGAAATAGCAGCGTAAGCCACCTGGTCACCTGTAGCACCCGGGCATTTTCCTCCCCTGAGCCAGAAGAGCTCCCTTTCGGTGCAAGGGGCTTATAACACTTGTCCATCACCCTGTGATGAATTAAGGAAAAGCCAGACAGCTCTGCCCATGTATTCCCAGTCTGCGTGGGCTCTGCTCTCCAAGGCTTGCCTTCACTTCCTTGTATGGAAGTGTGTACATTACTTTTATATTATAGCCATTATAAGTTCATTTCTAAATAATATCCATTGCCTTCCACATTTCATAAGTAACAAATCTTTGTGGAGAAAAGAAATTAAGAAAGATGTGGGTAAAAATGACTTTACCA
This sequence comes from Montemys delectorum, assembly GCA_019843815.1. Taxonomy (NCBI): domain Eukaryota; kingdom Metazoa; phylum Chordata; class Mammalia; order Rodentia; family Muridae; genus Montemys; species Montemys delectorum. The sequence goes on along the minus strand of JADRCD010142255.1, from coordinate 5,226 downwards.
CTCCAAGGACACCACTACTGACATTTTGATGCATTTCATTATAGGCTTTTTTGAAAATATGTGTACGTATATGAATCTACACTATACATGTGGACTAGTCCACATGTGTATGTGTCTGCGTTGGACATGCACATGATACTGCATACACCCTGGGTGACTGAGCTCTAGAACTGAGGTTTGGCTTTATCTTATTTGCAGTGGGATGTTTTGCTTACGAGGCGGTGAGCATTGGCCATCCTTCTAAAATGTAACTGTAATGACTAGTCTGTAGTCCGCTGCTCTGATACACAGTGAGTTAACCAGCTTCCTGCTGTGGGATGGTGTTTTCTAACCTCAGAGTGATTTACACATAACTCTGGTTTGTGGAGTTTTATGGGGAAAGGTTTTGGTAGAATTTAATTTGTTTTTTTTTTTAATTCTTTTGCCTATTTGTTTCATGTGTATACATACTTTTCTGCTTGCGTGTGCATATGTGCACAGATGCCTGAGGCCAGCAAAAGGTGTTGGATTCCCCTGAAACTGGGGATAACATTGGGAGCTATCTGATGTGGGTGCTGGAAACCCAGGTCCTCTGTAAGAACAGCAAATGCTCTTAACTGCTGAGCCTCCTTTCTAGCTCCATTATTTTGTTTTCTTATTTTTTGTTTGTTTTTTTTTGGGGGGGGGGTTGTTCTGAGATAAGCTGTCACCATATGCACAAACTGGAGTTATATTCTCAACCCTCCTGCCTTAGCCTCCCCAGTACTGGGATCATGTGCTCCACACTCAGCTATATAACTCTTCAGTAGTCATTTGGATCTTTCAGTATGTGATCTGAGGTAGAAATGGAAGGGAATTCCTAAGAACTTCATCCATTGTCCCTGGTTTTCAAACCATTCTTTGGCCTCTGGAATGTCCCTGGTTGCTAGGTTACAGCTTTGTCTTCCTAGAGCCTCTCTGCTAGGCACCATCCATCCACTGAGGTAGTGACCACTGAAATTCAGTATTGGCTTGAGAACTCGCACTGCCCAATGGAGGGGAAAACTTACTCTCCTCGCCACCCCCAGTTGCCATATTTCAGAACACGCTTTACCACTCTGCTGTGTTCACCTGTCTGTTTATCTGTTGCCCTCCCTGCTGGATATAAGTCACTTCCTGTCTTGTTGGCCTTTCCCCACCTGAACAGGTCCTGGCAAGAGTTTGTTGAGTGGGCCGGGCAGTGGTGGCATGTGCCGTTAATCCCAGCACTTAGGAGGCAGAGGCAGGCGGATTTCTGAGTTCGAGGCCAGCCTGGTCTACAGAGTGAGTTCCAGGACAGCCAGGGCTATACAGAGAAACCCTGTCTCAAATAAAAAAAGGGGGGGGGGAGAGTTTGTTGAGTGAATTGGAAAGGTATGAAACACTCCCTTGTATCGATGAGCACCAAGGTCTCAGAGGGGCAATGGTGGCCCCCGTGACTGGGCTCAACAAGGGGACAGCAGGAATGGAATTCAGGCTTTGAAGGTTTCTTTATCTCATACTGTCTCCTACATGGCTCTGCTACCATGCATGTATGAAACCCAGATGTGGGGGAACTTAACATATAAAGAACACTATTTCTAAGCTTGGGGCTTTATTTTTGCTTTTACCACATTTGAAATCCCAAATATGGCTTTTCCCATCACTTAGGATCCAAGATAAAACTGTCAAAAAGGTAAGTACTAAGACAAAGCCAGTGAAGTGGACCACAGTCTTGTCAGTCATCCAATAAGAGGCTGTCTCTCTCTCTCTCTCTCTCTCTCTCTCTCTCTCTCTCTCTCTCT